>LQNS02278070.1:3436933-3449927 GCA_001587735.2 Parhyale hawaiensis
ATAAGGCTAAAGTAGTGATCTGCATAGTTATTTTTACTTACTGAAGAGGTCTCATAAATTCATGTACAATATCTAATCATGAAAGTAATTTTGAAGGAAAGGATTTTTTCATAACTTGAAAAACGACTGCAAGTCAGTGTAAGCATATAAATGCAATATACATTATGAGTAAAGCAAGTTCAGTTAGATTGGAATAAACAGAATATGTTTCTAATTATCGCAATGATAGACATCAAAAATTAAATACTTCGTGTACGTTTTTCTGTGAAACGAAGCCAAAGCGTATTTTTTATTATTATGGTATGAGATAAATTCATTGATGCAATACTAAGCTGTGCCGACTAATGTTCCCTGGAACAACCAGGAGAGGGCGGCACGCCGCCGCCCCCTTCCTCCGGCTACATATGATCGTCAGGAGTAAAATTTGCACGATTCACCCTGAACATTCCATACAATGTCAGGAACGCACCGCTCAGCATCAGCAGTCATTTTATTATATGGTAATTACCGCTGCCAAGAAAGTTGTGTTTTCGTCGCGTTTGCCTTTTCGTCTGTCTGTCTATCATCAAGATAACTCAAAATGTTATGAACCGATTTGAACGAAATTTACAAAGACAGGTATGTTAGGAGGAACAGATGATTAACTTTTTGTGAAGATATGTCCATCCATTTGCTTGTTTGTCTGCTTCATTTTTCTTAATGCCATAACTCCAAAAGTTATGGATGGATTACCGTGAAATTAACATGAGTTGTTAGCTATATAACAAAGAGTAAATGACCAAATTTTGGTATGATCCGTTTGTTCGTTTATTATTGTTTTTTTTTAATTTTGTGCTGGTTAGCCCAATAACTCAAAAAATAATTAATGAATCTCTATGAAATTTATAAGGGTTATTAGTAATGTTAAAAGACATAAATGATTAAATTTTTTGTAAATATTGGTTTGTTCGTTTGTATGTTTGACTCATGTTTGTTATAACGTTTGTCAGCAATATAATTCAAAAAGTTATAAACGGATCTTTAAGAAAATTGCACAAGCTGTTATTACTATCAAAAAGCACAAATGATTAGATTTGGAGATTATAAAAAAATATGATTTCAAATCCAATTTGAATTTTTTGCTACTGTTGCCTCGCTTGGCGGAGGTATGCGCTCTCAGAGTGCTCTAATAATCATATGACTGAAGTGGAGAGGAGCCTTGATAGTCAACTCTCAAAAAAAAAAAAAACTGTCGCTGTTGAGAAAAATAAACCATAATTTGGCGTATTTACTGATGGCAGTATAGATCAAAGAACAGAGAGCCTAAAGATGATAATATTAATTAATTCCAAGAGTTCTCGAATATCCTAATCAGAATTCATGAGCCACACCACCAGAAAATCATAGGGATTATCTGGTGTCTATTTTCGGTTAATATCCCTAACATGAAAAGTAAACTTTTAGTCCATGAAAAACTCTAAATATCGTGGCGTAGAACACCACAGCGCTGCCCTTCATCTTTGATACAACAACCCGACACTGATTGACACCAATTAAGAAAAAAATTTCTTCCATGGCCTGACTTTCAGAGTAGACGTATTATGAACCGTATCCTGACTGCCCCTATAATGATTTTTCACGGGCACTATGGGCCTAGTGCTACTTCAACTAATCCTATTACGTAGTATGTACTAGCAGTGACTTAGTTCAGGCTGGCGTCAGTGAACATTGAATGTAGGATATAAATTGTAATGAGTTGAAGCTGCTCGAAATTGGGGGCGGAAGTTGAGAGTTCACAGTATACCTTAAATTTCTTTGATTTATGAATTGCTGCAGCGGCTGAGAATTGAAAAAAGTTTTTGCGTAGCTAAATCTTGAACCAGCTGAAGCCTCGCCCCACAAAGTCATCGGATTAGCTGAATTGGCTCTAGGCTGCTAGCGCCGACTCAAGTTGTGAGTGAGCACTCAGCTTCACAGATCGCTCGTTGAGTTGCGTAAGTGTATCCTAGTTCACGTGCATAGCTCAAGGGCTCCCGAAACCAGAAGAACCCAAGGAAATGAAAAGTAAATTCAGATAAGTAGTACCTCAAAACTGCTTGTAGACCCGCAGTAGCAGCAGACTCAAGAGTCTGACATTGACTCTCCAAGCCACTGGTTTGAGCCTCGTTCCCAGCTAGGCATCTTCTTCTCGGCGCTTGATGTGATCAGTCAGCATCCGGTCTGCCTACTGCGGTGGGTTTACTGACCTTCCCCTGCAATGTAGAGGGTTGGAGCCGCGGATTGTCGCATGGAGTCTTCCGCCACTGGCGCCATAGCTTTAGACAATCTGTAGTCGACTGCAGCCGTATACTTCTCTGAAGACTTTTGGTCTATATCTGCAGCACAATTCAGTGCATGCGGGTTTCCCAATTGGGGTACAGTCAAATTAACTTTACCTTTTACTTTGTAGTTAGTTTTTCTATTGTGTAGTGAAAGCTTACGCCACCCTTCCGGAACCTTGATCAGACATGCGACTTAGTTTCGTACTTTCGGGTTGAACAAGAGGCACTAACGACGGTAAATTCCACCATGCTCCGTATGGATGAGTTCTCAGCCTTCTCAAGGGTACTCTTGTAGCATATTTGACTCGTGTAATACGATTCAAAGAGGCAAAATCAAAGCAGATGAGAGTTGTTTTAGATAAGATGAGTTTAGGAGTTTTTTGAACGACCTTTCTATGTTCTTGGATTTTGGATTAGACGCTTCATAGTTAGTAACAGAAGTTGCGCTACTTTATGGGAGATGAGACTGCCGAAACTGTTCTTCACCGACTAAAATGGCTCTGAAACAGGCCTGACAAAGTTTGGCTTTTTCTCAAATATCTTTCAATTTCACCTAACGTCATATTTTCAGTTTTGAGATTCTTCATTTTTTTGCCCATGTGAAGATAGGTATGCCAGCTTTTTACTAACCTTTATTTATTCTTCAATATGCTTGGGATTTTCATAAATCTCATTATTAACCCTTCACAAAAGAAGTGGCACTTCGTCAGCAAGGAGGTTTAATAGTGAGAGGGGATTCAGCTACATTTGCCTTACAGGCCAGGAAATCTGTCAAGCGATTAAAAAAGTAGCGTTTTGAAGTCCGTGTTGTTTCAGAATAGCCCATAACGCAGTGCGTAGCCCAAGCAAAAAAATAAGTAGCGTAAAGGACTTAGGTGTAGCCCAAGTTGCCAGCCCTGTCACGTTCACTGACGTCAAGTCAACCAGAAGCCTCAGCGAAGAGGCACGCTGGCATGAATGGGCATCAGCGGTTGAGCACGGTCCAGTATACTTTTGCTCGCGTTCAGCGCATGACCTGCTGGGGGGTAGGGTCCTGAAAGCACAGAAGCTCCGTTTCATTGATTGTGAAGGCCAGACGCTGGGCCTTGCTATTCCCAGTGCTTATCCAAATAACTGTAGCTACCAATGGGCATAATGAGCGTTTGAGTGAGGTACATTTGTATTATTGTTTTTCTCGAGTGTATTAATAAATTTTATTATTCTTAATCCGCGTTCGTGAGTGTGGGCCAGTTTTTTAACAATCTCCAAATGGCTATACCCACAACTGCAGTTATCAATTTCCCCATTGAACATATTACCTTGAAATAGCAGATTTGTTTGTGGTTACATGATGAATTAGAGAGCACTCTGAGAGCGCATACCTCCGCCATGCAGGGCAGCAGTAACGAAAAATTCAAATTGGTTCTGAAGTTATGATATTCTTCGTATCAACACGAAAATCTAATCATTTATGTCTGTTATTAGTTTTAAAAATTCCTGTAATTTTCACAAGGATCCCTTCATAACTTTTTGAGCTTTACTGCTCACAAACATTATGTCAGACATAAGTCAAACACACAAACAGGTCACCCGATCATCATCAAAATATAATCATTTATGTCATTCAGCATTAGTAATAACTCCTGTAAATTTCATCAAGATCCCTAAATACCATTTTGAGTTATTGTGCTAGCAAGCATAAAATCAAACAAAGCAACAAAGAAACGAACAAATAAACAGATCATCTCTAAAATTTGCTCATTTATTCTTCGTATCATACCTAGCAGCTCATATGAAGGTCCTAAGCATCCGTCCGTTTCAATTTGAGTTATGGTTTTAAAAATAAATAGGCAGGCAGACAAACACACAGACAGATGAACAGATTTTCACCAACAGATAATCATCTGTCACTGTTAAAACAAGGCTAACAATCCTTGCAAATTTTGTAAGAATCCGATCGTAGATTTTTGGGTAATCTTGGTGACAGACAAGCAGAGTAACAGACAAACACAATAGCAGGCAGATAAACATGACAAAAACATAACCTCCTTGGCGGAAGTAAGTGCACATATTATACAACTCGCTATTGGTAGTATATATGTATAATAAAAGTACTAAATGGTCCCTAGTTGAGCATCAAATTCCTCACCGAAAATATACACTAATAGAAAGTTCAAAAACCAATGGACAGGCTGCCAATATGAAATGTTAATTGAATTGTGTGAATCATAACTTAAAAAATGAACTGATTAATTTATTGATAAACTGTAAACTCATGTCATATATTAAAGAAGGGCGCGTCTTCCGGAGTAGGGTGTGTCAGAGAGCGAAATAAATGGCAAAAAACATATTTCATACACAGTAGATGTCACGTATTGAAAACGAATTGTTGGGCCCAAATCATTTCCCGTTTTCACAAGTTTTCAATGGCTCGGCGATAGATGTTAGTACGAGGGGAGAATGCATGGTGTCCTAGCAGCTATTACATATATTTGTCTATTAAGAGTGCGACTTCTTTCCTTGACGTCACTAGCTATTACTAACTCTATCAGTTTATGATTGACTGCAGCCATACACGCCTCTAGGCATAGCGTCTAGTACAGATAAAGCTGCAGCGCGAAGTTGGGTGTACGAATTACCTATTTGGAGTGTTCCTCATCGTTTCTCTTTCTCCATCAAGAACCCAGCAAAGGTTTAAACATCTCTTTAATCTTCTGCTTGTTTCTTGGTGTTTTGAAGTGTTGTTCAGAACAGTAACTTGCAGGAGTGAAAGTTCAAGAATAAAGGGAAGGTTAGAGTGTTTTATGTCGGCATCCTTATCTGAACCGACAGACGCACCATGAAGGTGAGACCCTGGTGACCACTCATCTTGATTTTGTGCATTGTACGAGTAAAAAGAACCTCTGGAGCAGGACTTGAGCAAACGTGCCCAAAACTATAACTGTGTTTTAAATGGGAATGATTAGCATTTTCTGCTCCTTTGACAAATTGTAAGTTGGAAATTACGAACGTTTAAATTCCTGTAAGAAGTTGGATATGGTTACTTTAATCCGTATCGTAATGTAAATAGACTGACTCAAATCTGTTGATACAACAGTGATAACCAGTTCTACTTGCACTCTGCCTCTACATGATAAAAAGCTAATTTGAGATGATATTGCTGGAAAACAATTATCTTTAGTTATCAAACACTTCAAATTGAAACACTCACAACTACTCTATACTCACAGGAGAACCTCACACTGCTGCTTCTGACAGCTTTAGTGGCTTATGGAGCCGTGGTTGCAGAGCAAACCCTCGACCGTGAGTATCATTTTTGTATATCTGCTCAATAGATTAGAAAGGCGGTAGTAGACGAACCAATAGGCCCATTCCCAAAGAGACTCCGGAACCTACGCCCCGGACCTCTATGAGTTATTGCCAAGAACTCTGCGCTCTTGCTGAAGTAGGACTAAGTAGGTCCTGCAATGGATTAATTGATCAAAGTTTGGTGACGATCGGTTCTTTCGTTTGTACATTTGACTACATGTTTGTCCTCGGGCTTTTCAGAACGAAATTAAAAAAAAGTCACTGACGGATCTTCAGGAAAATTACAGGAAGTAATGTTAAGCGGCATAAATAACTAAATTTTTGTGATGATGAAGAGTAAATCCCAGTTTCAGGATTAATCCGAATTAGTCATTAACATTGCTTTGCATGGAGTAAAAAAGCTGTGAAATTTCTTATCTCAACACAAGTAATACACGCAATACTTAATTCTAGTTCATAATCTACAGGCTGCAACAGCGATCAATTCAAATGCGATGATAACGACTGCATCCTGGGATCCTTCGAGTGTGACGGCGACAACGACTGTGGCGACTGGAGTGACGAACGCCACTGTAGGTCGCTTGTAATTATTTAATAAAAACAAAAACTCATGAGACTGTGGCTTTTAAAAAAATGGTAATTACCTTCGGTCGGAGGTTATTTTTTTGTCTTCTCTGGCTGTTTGTCTACTGTCTGACTGGCTGTCGGTCTGTCACCAAGATAATTCAAAAAGTCAAAAAGTTATAAACCGATTAGAACGAAATTTACAGGGATTGTTAGGTATGTTAGGAGAAACAGATGATTAACCTTTGGAGAAGATATGTTCATCCGTTTGTTTGTTTGCTTCTCTGCCTCATTTTTCTCAATGCCCTAACTCAGAAAGTAAGGGATGGATTTGATGGAATTTACATGAGTTTTTGGTTATATAACAAAGAGTAAATGACCAAATTTTGGTAATGATCCGTTTGTTCGTTCATTCGTTTGTCACTGTTTTTTATTTTGTGTATGTTAACACTCAAAGAGGAGGAGTTTGTAGCTATGGATGGTGTCGCTTCCATTGTTTGTCAAGATGATTTTTAAACGCTTGATTGTCTTTTCACCAAGAATTTCGGAGAATAATCTTTTTCAAATGTATCAGAAATATAGGTGGTACTTGCACATCCTCGTCACACTAAAACTGAATAAAAAAAATTTCTCCTTGCCACCAGGTTGTAACACGAATCAGTACAACTGCAAGAATGGTAACTGCGTCACGGGATCCTTTGAGTGTGACGGCGACAACGACTGTGGCGACTGGAGTGACGAACGTCACTGTGAGTGATTGGATAGGCAACTGTGTCCAGATGCACGAAAAATACTCTCTGTCAATATGCCTCTCGTAAGGGTACTAGTACTATTCACACTATTTTGGAATACGCTAGTATTGAAGATATGGTCACCTTAACCTTACGCTCCAACTGGGAACTATATGCACTGTTTTGTGCTGCATATGCCGGTACATACCAGCGGGGCCAAGGAAATCGTTGGGCTGCAGACGACAGCATTGTGTCCGAACTATGACGTCATAGGCGGAAGGCTCATTCGACAGCTGCGTACCCTCAACCGTAAGATAAATACTCCCCCACCCCCACTCAAGGGACTATAAACGACAGAAATGTGACACTACATTCCAGAAGTTAAAGAATTCCTTTCTCGGCTCGTTACCAGAACATATGACATTTTGATAACGAAAATATCAGCCCACTTGACCCCTATGGTAGTCCTAGGAGCGTCCTCAACTCAAGGAGAATAATATTAACAGCAGTTTCTCCCTCTAAAGCCATACGAAATTGAGTTTTCATCCGTCTTTGTTACTTAAGTATTTTCTAATACTAATAAAATACCTCAAATAATTGAAACTGGCATTGTCTACAGTAAAAATGCTTCACAAAATAAACAGGCAAGCGCTTCAGAATATTTTCGGTGGTGAGCCCTTCCTCTCGCGTTATTAATTTACCTCACCAGAACTATAGGCGCACCACTAAATGAAGTGTTGCACGTATATATGTCACGAGATTAGGGAAACAGCTGACCAAATAGCCATAATTTTCACGTGTACTTGAGAAAATAAATAAGTAAACTTCATTTGTAATAAAAGTCTCTTCTGCATGTTGTTCTTCGTACGCAATACCCAGGCGAGTGCGACCCGGACGAGTTCAAGTGCGAGCTGTCCGGCCGCTGCATCCGGGGATCTTGGAGGTGCGACGGAGAAGACGACTGCGGCGACACCAGCGACGAACGCAACTGCTCCAGTTCTGGATCTTCCAGCTCTAGTGAGTCTAGTGCAACATGCATTAAAGTTAGAGGCCGTGGGCTACAACGATTATTATGCTTACCCTTAGAGTTGAACACTGAGTAACGGTGAATTACTTGTTTATGGAAGTTGAGGTTTGATAGAATAAACTTAAATTTATTTAAATTAGATAGATAACTTGTAGTAGAGGGAGAAACAGGTCCATTCTCTGAGAGCTGCCGGGACTCACGCTCCGACCCTCTCTGAGCTCGTGCCATCATTTCTCCGAGACTGCAGACAGGTGCGTCGGCTTCGCTTCCCTGGACCAAATTTCACGCGTGAGCCAAAACCAGCTACTCTAGACAATAATAATAATAAAGCAAATATACTTAAAGTAATAGTAAAAACAATACTTTATGTTCTCGTGTGTAGTAAATGCATTTAACGAAGTTTTAGTGCCTCAATTCTAAAATTTTGAATATCTGGTAGTATGAAGAGCACGAGAAACAGTCAGTCGTGAGAGTCTCCCCTAAACTCAACCTGGCTCAATACTTTGGAGTTTACATGTGTTCTCAGCGNCATTTAACGAAGTTTTAGTGCCTCAATTCTAAAATTTTGAATATCTGGTAGTATGAAGAGCACGAGAAACAGTCAGTCGTGAGAGTCTCCCCTAAACTCAACCTGGCTCAATACTTTGGAGTTTACATGTGTTCTCAGCGTAATCGGGTTACGGCTAACATCAGAAACATGATTGAAAATATTCTAAATAATCCTGTTTGAAGTTGCGAACAACAATTCGTACTTATTGCGTTGGACATCGCTCTAATACACTAATTTTTCTATTTCACAGACTGTAGTAACAGCAGTCAGTACAGCTGCAGCAACGGTAACTGCATTCCAGTTAACTTCGAGTGTGACGGCGACAACGACTGTGGCGACTGGAGTGACGAACGTCACTGTGAGTATTTCGAAAAGCGAAAAATGGACACGAATTTTCCTGTGTGTTGCTACAATTGCTGAGGCAAAACACCAACCTCTTACCAGGCAGTATCTCAGTTCGTTCGCAGCTGTGCCCAACACTATATGGCGCTCATCCTGTAGTATGTGATATATAAAGCCTAATTTCTGCATCCCATACAACTCTTTTGCCTTTTCTTTGTAACAGATATATCAGTTTTTTTAATTGTGCCGGGAGATGCCCACTGTTGAGGGACGAAACGTTGTATTTTATTTAGCTTTTTTTTTTTCATTTTTACTCAAGAATAGTCTTTAATGAAAGCAGTAGTGAACAGAAACGCATTTTTAGAACTTTAGAGAAGAAAACTCAGAGCTTTGTGTACTTGTGTAAAGTCACAGGTTTCCTGCAACTCAACTGAAATATAAAAGCAATATAAAAATATTAATTTCTGCAAGGTGAGGTGCAATACACCTCAGGTCTCCCTCTGTAGGGTTACTGTTTGGATGTTGTTCGTTTAGTTAAACTTGAACGCCTCGTGGCGGAAGACCATCACCGGCGGTGGGAGCAAATTTCATCGCCGTAATTATTAATGGCCAGCTATTCCCAGTTTTTTGGCATGGGTCACATCCAGGGCAACCCATCAGACTCCCTGCAAAAAATCATGACCATAGCTCAACTCCTTCGACCACTTATTGAATGGACAGACAGTATATGGCATATACAAATATATATATATACTTAAATCTACAATGAAAACATTATAATCTCTCTCACTTTGTTCGCGGGTGATAAAATTGATCACCATGCTGCGCTCCACGGAATAAGAGAAATGTGTCATCTATACTCTGCACGGTAAAATGTAGGCTTCAAACCTATGGGACAGTTCTCTAACACCGGCTGCTTATGGTGACACATAAAATATTTGCAAAGCTTGACCCAAAGGGAGGCCCAGACCATCTTTTCGCTTGAATACCGAACGATATTTATAGCTCATTGCTCAGATATTTTGTCGACAGGCGAGTGCAGCTCCAGTCAGTTCAAGTGTGAGTATTCCGGCCGCTGCATCAGCGGTTCCTTCAAGTGCGACGGAGACAATGACTGCGGCGACGGAACAGACGAAGAACACTGTGAGTAATCGTCTAGGATAAATTTCACGAGTTTTTACGAATATTCGTCTCTTAAAAAAGAAATCATGTTACTAGCAGTCCATATTTCTAAATTATATGGCATTTATACTCTGAAAATTAGACACATTTTTCACAGAAGCGTCTACTTCTCTGAGCACCGTGCTTCGACTTAGTTGTTTTAAGAGGGTAGTACGATAGTCAAAAGCACGAATATAGTCTCTTAGGTTCTCGTCCGAATACCCTACTCCCCCATCTGAACATAACACTTGCGCAAAGCTCTTTGGATTCTAATTCATTCCAAGTTGGAAAAAATATCCAAAACAGCCCTCATGTGGAGGAAACAAATTTTACTGGTAATAATTTGATAACGTTCACGCTAGACACGCAGCCTTACTCCCGAGAGCTCAACAAGATATTCGAACTATTAGCCGAGGAAATGTTTGCAGTTGAACAACGTGTGAACCCGTCTGTAGATTGTCATGGAGCCTTATTTTTTAGTAATTGGTATATCCAGCTGCCTGTCTGCCGTGATCAGTTTTATTACGAGGGTCTTTACATAAGTAATGCCTACTATTTTTGTTCTGCCCAAAGGGATCTGAGGGGACCGCAAAATGCATTGTTATGAAGATTGAAGCAGTGCACTAATGACCTGAAAGTTTCATCTTTCTCTCTCTCTCTCTGGAAGATATTGATGGCGTGACACTCAAATAAAGTAATTCCTGTTATGGAAGTGCGTCAGAAGCAGAAATGTATCAATGAATTCCCCCATACAGAAAAAAATGGAACCAATCGACAGTCACCTGTGCCTGGTGAACGCTTATGATGCCGACACGGTAGATGTCTGCACAGTTAAGTGATGGGTTGAGCGACTTCAGAGGGGCGACAGAGATGTGAGTGGCAAAGTGCGCTACGGACGCCAATGTTCAGCCACCGCCCCGGAAAACCACGTGCGTCTCGATCAATTTATCTCCATCGATCGGCGAATAAAGGCGAATGGAATGCCTGTAGGGTAGGATGTGAGTGTCACCTCTGACCGTACATTGAAACGTTGACCAAGCTGTAGGCCCGAATGGACAGTGTACGGCAAAAAAAAATCCGTTAGCAAAGCGACAACCTATGTCCACATACAAGTTCGACAACCACGGCATGTGCGACAAAGTTCAGATGGATGGTGCTGTTACACCAACAGTATATATCTATAGTCACAACCTGGCATCGTCAGAGTTGCAGTTGTTTGCACCTCTGACAAACGCATTACGTGGGCAGCGTACGGCGCAAACGCAGCCATGAAAAAATGGACTGTCTTGGCTGATGCTGACGACGCATCAAGCCTCTTATTCATCAATGGCAAAAGTGCTTTGGTAGTGGTGGTAAATACGTAGAAAAATAAATTCTGCAGCACAAAAGGTCATTCGTTGCAATGGTGCATCTTCCGTGTCGCAGCTTTTCAACTTTTAAGGTGAAACGACCATCATACTATTTTCTGTCAATTTCTAATGTTTGAGAAGTGGAATATCTTGTAATTTCCTGCCTTACCGTCTCTGAACTAAATTCCTTCTGCGCAACTCCGCTGCTTTTGTTATTACTGTATTGCTTGAAAGAAATGCCATGAATCAAGTTTCATCCCATCTGAAAGCAATGGAAAATGTGTATATATATGTATATATATAATATGAGGTGTTCGTTGGACATTTGCCGTTGATTATTACCAGTTAGAACTTCTCAACTGGGCAGCAGTTCCCTATTGACTCCATCTGCTTTGTGCTGCATTTTTTTTTTATTCCTAGGGAGAAAGGAACTGGTTCTGCGGTTAGGAAAGGGAGTTGTTGCCTTGGTAACTGTCAAGAGGTCGGACGCTTTATTTTCGATCCCGCAAACATTATTTTGCTGCTGGGCAATGTAGTGTCTGCATTTCTGTCAACCATAGTTTACTGTGTGAGCCTTCAGTAAATATTAACTAAAGCTTAAATAATCTGAGGTTGCCTGCAGCCGTGCATTTCTCTTGGCTCTGCACGGAATTTTTTTTATTCTAAATTTAGTTTGCCCTGAAAATGTTTCAATGGAGTTTTAGCATGAATATTTTCATTGGAGTGGTCAAGCTTCAACTCCCTTACGAAGTGATTTTAAGTTATCGTTTCTCTTCGTAAACCTGCTGTATCTTAGTCTTCCATATGATATTTACATCGGCAGGCGAGTGCGGCTCCAACCAGTTCCAGTGCGAGAACACCGGCCGCTGCATACGCGGTTCTTACGAGTGCGACGGAGACAACGACTGCGGCGACTGGAGTGACGAACAGAACTGCACCAGCTCTGGATCTTCCAGCTTTGCGAGTGAGTCTAAGTAGAAAGTAAATCCTGCATTTCGGTTGATTGAAATCCAAGCAAAACGCTAAAGTAAACGGAAACCCAAACTTTTCTTTATTGGCAGATTGCAGCAGCAGTCAGTACAGCTGCAGCAACGGTAACTGCATCACGGGTTCTTACGAGTGTGACGGCGACAACGACTGTGGCGACTGGAGTGACGAACTTCACTGTGAGCAGCGATTCTAACCACATATTGTATTCTTAGCTCTCTTCATCACTTCTACAGTTGCTTTAGGTTCATAAGAGATTATTCATGATCATCTCTGGAGGTTTATTCCATTATCGAAAGATGTTGATCAAGTTCCTACAGAATCAACGTTCTAACCCTGAGGGGAGATTGATTTATTATTGATTTATTATTGATTTATTATTATATTATAATTTTTTGACGTACTTACCATTTTCCAACTTTACTTTTCACTTCAACCAAACCCAACAGTAGCATACTTGCGCTTTAACCCAACAGTAGCATACTTGCGCTTTAACCCAACAGTAGCATACTTGTGCTTCAACCCAACAGTAGCATACTTGTGCTTCAACCCAACAGTAGCATACTTGCGCTTTAACCCAACAGTAGCATACTTGCGCTTTAACCCAACAGTAGCATACTTGCGCTTTAACCCAACAGTAGCATACTTGCGCTTTAACCCAACAGTAGCATACTTGCGCTTTAACCCAACAGTAG
>LQNS02278070.1:3464664-3479278 GCA_001587735.2 Parhyale hawaiensis
ACAGTAGCATACTTGTGCTTCAACCCAACAATAGCATAATTGTGCTTCAACCCAACAGTAGCATACTTGTGCTTCAACCCAACAGTAACATACTTGTGCTTCAGCCCAATAGTAGCATACTTGTGCTTCAGTCCAACAGTAACATACTTGTGCTTCAACCCAACAATAGCATAATTGTGCTTCAACCCAACAGTAGCATACTTGTGCTTCAACCCAACAGTAACATACTTGTGCTTCAGCCCAATTATTTAAATTTTGGTGTCTCAACACCAAAAAGCAGAGCTGCAGTTTCTAATTCACTAGCATTTTAATGTTAACATGTTTATATTGCATATAAGATTTATCCTTCATTCAGTTATGTGAGAATCCTCAAGGTTACCCTGGGGTCGTTACTCTCCATAGCATAGGATAGGCGAACCTAACTAACCTAGCCTAAGCCCTATAACCCATACTGTACCTCTTGAGGGGCGATGAGCAAAGGCACAACACATTGAGTAATTTGGACTCTTTGCCAAGTAGTACGTTTCCCACTTAAGTATAGTCTGACTACTTTATCAAGGCATTTCGGTCGTGGCAAATTCCTCTATTGCGGAGCTAATTCTGTGGGTATTTCTGAAATTTTTCTATATACAGGTAGTCGGCGGGGCTAAGAGATACAGGCCGAATGAAATCTCAGAAATGCCTTTACAACTAGCAATGCTATAGAGGAATTTCACCACCACTGAACTGCCTTGATAAAATGGTCAGACTATATGCGTGTAACAGTCCCCGCCAGATTAAGAATGTCACTGTCTATCTAGAAAAGCTGGGAGAAATTGCTTAGTCTCAAAAACGTAATATCAACAAGTTTGATGCTGACTTCACTACAGGTGAGTGTAGTTCTGGTGAGTTCAAGTGCGAGAACTCTGGCCGCTGCATTGGTGGTTCTTGGCAGTGCGACGGAGACGACGACTGCGGCGACATGAGTGACGAGCGGAACTGCACCGGTTCTGAAGCTTCTACTTCCAGTAAGTCAGTGAGAGTAGAACTGTTTCGAGAAGGCTAAGAAGTATGTGAAACTAACCTGCACTCCGGGAATGCAGGCCTCCTCAAAGCTTTAGATACATAGAATGGTCGACAAATGGACTGATAAATAATCAGTAAAATGTAATCTACCAGTTTTTTATAAATTTCATGAAGATCCGTCTATTGGTTTTTGACTGTTGATGCCAGCAGACAGACAAACACCAACAAAATGATAAGCTCCTCGGTGGAGCAATAATATATATGCTTATTAATGGAAATGCTGTACCCGAACATAGTGATAGACTCCAATTCCCAGATTCCTTATCGTATAGCACGTGCCTTTGTTTTTCTTTACTGTAGTTTAGTGTTGGCTGGGGTATATCATTTGAGTAGCATGCTATGTGCTTCTTTCTAACCTGAAATAATGTTACTCTAGTAGAGGAGTCGACCGTTAGACCATTTTCTATTATAGAATCTGATAAATCGCGTACAGGAGCAGCAATCTTAGGCAGTACAGTAGGATAGTTTGATATTTTTTTTAAATTTCTAAGGTCCTGTTAGAAACTTTAACTTGTATTTTGTATGAAACATTAATAAACCTTGATGAACATTATATTGGAGAAGAAGGCATTATGTGTTGTCATATATATAGTCTCAAATATTTTACACGTCCTACTGCAAGACAACAGTAAATCCGTATATATTTTAGTTTTACTTGTGTATGCTATTGAGCAGCATACAGCGCATCAAGGTACTTAGTCTACACCGAGGGGCAGGAAATTTTTTGTTCAGAGAGCCACGATTGTTGACTATTCTTCGTTGTATTTCTGGGAGAGCTAAATTACTTTTCTAACCCTGAAAGACAAGTCGTTGGCTTCAATTTTTTCTGTAAAAACGAGAAATCCCCGAGCCACAATAGTCACCAGAAGAGCCAGGATCTGGCCAGGGAGCCAAGTGTGGCCGGCCCACCTCCGGCCTACATTTTCACTACCTAAAAGTTTGACATTTTCTGCACTGGTTGAAGGAAAGGTAACGGTAACTTCCTTCTAATCTCCCTTCTATATGACAATAGCTCATAGAGGGCCGGAGCATAAGTCTTGGCTGATCTCTAGGAATGGGTCTGTTGGTCCGTCTACTGAAAGCTATCTATTCCATTTTGTTTTATCCCTTAATGTAGTAGCAAGTAGAAGAAATGAAGTCCTTTCAAAATAGTAATGATCCTTTTCAGGCTGCAGTAGCGGTCAGTTCAGCTGCGCCGATGGGAACTGCATCGATGAAGCCCTGGAGTGCGACGGGTACGACGACTGTGTCGACTGGAGTGACGAACGCCACTGTGAGTCATTGCTTCAAGTACCACTGGGGAACAAGTAGTTTGTAACGGGGATTCTTTCAACTCTTGCATCGATTCCACTTTGGGCCTGCAAATCTGAGGACCGGTTTTGTTTACCACGTGTAATTTCCCAACTAATCACGTCCAGTTTCTTGAACTTCATTTCTATCGTGTATCGTTATTAATATGAGAACGTTTAGGGAGGGTACATAAAAAAGATCGATGTGCTAGCAAATTTTCAGTTGGAGGCCTGAAATCAGAGTCAAAGAGTGACTTAGGACCAGTTCTTACATACAGAATGCCGCGCCAGGAAAAAAAAAAAAATTTGCTCAGTAGCGTAGGGAGATAGATTCTCAATGCCTGGGGGTACAGCGTCAGCAATTCATTCATTCATAGCTGGGTGGGGCATAGAGGGGAGGGAGCACTGGTCTTTGGGTCGGGAAGGGCCAAGTTTTTATTCGAGTCTTCCGTCAATGTACCGTCATAGCTCGGACAATTTGTAATCGACTGCAGTCACGCACTTTTCTGCGCGCTAGTGGACATCAATTCATCTGCGATACAAACAAATGCATGTGGGTTACATAGTTACGGTGTATGTTCAACGCGATTATACCTTTACTACCGAGAATATAGTAAGGGTTGAGCTGGTATACGCTGTATTTTAATCAACTTTGATTATCTCTATTCTCACCCTAAACCGGCAGGTGTGTGCTCGTCGGAGGAGTTTAAGTGTGAGAACACCGGCCGATGCATCACTAAGTACCTCGAGTGTAACGGCTTCAACGACTGTGACGACTGGAGTGACGAACGCCACTGTGAGTCTTGGTTGCAATTCGCTAGGGACCTTCGCCGTAGTTATATAACACTAAATAATAACTTAAGCCAATATTGTAGACACGTCGGGACCAACCAGCCCATAACCCACCAAGCCCAACCCCAGTGGATTAGGTACCTTAGATGTAGCGTGCTGAACAAGAGATGTCAGTGTGCACCATTATTGTTAGAAATATTCCTCAGTACGCCTAGGCAATACATGCAAGTGATTCTAAGGAGAGGAATGCCGGGTATAAGACCTTTTGCACCGACACACTGAAAACTCTACAACCCCAGAGATTCTCCGCTCAAGGGGCTTTAATAAATTTAACCTCTTTGACTCCACTAGACGTAATTAAAACGGCTTTAGCTAACTGAACCCGATTGCTGACACCCGTATCATAGGTACACTGTAACTTCCGTAATTTCAAAGTATGTCACCGCAGCTACGTACATAGGTTAATAGAAACAAATGTCTATATTTTAGCAGGCTTGTTAACAGGCAGTTGCGGCATTGCCATAATAAAATGTGAAGGTTTCAAGGCCCTCCTGAAAGGTCCTGCTAAACTGTGAAAGTTTCACGGCTTCAGTTAGTACGGTACATCTCCTCAAAGAGATACTCCAAAAACTGAGAAAAGTCCCGAAAGGAAAACCTTCGAGAGTGACAAAATAGAGAAATGTAGCCAAAATTTCATCGCCATCAGTCGGCATATTGAGTAACCAACATAGGTGCAGTATAACTTAGTTCACAGTATATTCAACTGCACAGCGTCACGATTTCCTATATTGTTAGCCGAAGAGAATGTTTTACGAACGTAGGGAAACACGCGTGCTGTAGAACTGGTCGTCTCGAAATTGATACTCATCCCGAACCTAGGCACTATGTACATTTACATATTAGGAAATACACTGTGCTAATGTTGAGTTTGTAATGATAGTCCTATACCTAGTCTCTGTCTCTGCTGTTTTTTAAAGTGATAGGTTGGGCCCCTATGTGTACAAAATAAAGTGTATTTATTCATTTATAAGAGTAAATATATTCTTTTTGGACCGGCAGGCGAATGCAGGTCTGATGAATTTAAATGCGAAAGCACCGGACGCTGCATCAGAGGGTCCCTGGAGTGCGACAGCAACAACGACTGCGACGACTGGAGCGACGAACGACATTGTGAGTCGTCATTATTGATTAAAAGTCATTTTTATAGGTGCATTAGTGATCCAAAACACTAATAACACTGGGCTTCAATGCGAAGGAAACAGCGTGGGAATGTAAGACAAACAAACTCACGATTAATACAAAATTCCATTCGGATTTAATTCGGTTTCCCATTTATCTCTAACAACTCGCTCGATTGGCTAGTTGAAGTCGGTTTGAAATTGTAAACCAATCTCACCATCTCGGAACCTCAGATAAGAGCGTTCGTGTTATCACTATGACTATGAAATATGTTGAAAGAATCCAAGTATAGGTACTGAAGATGGAAGGATTCCGGCAGTTTCATGAGGAAAAGGTAAGTAAAATTAACTTGACTACATCCTCACTGGGAAACCCATAGGGACTGGCTTGTGCAGCCGATATAGGCCAACAGGCCCAAGAGGAGTATACGACTGCAGTCGAACACACAGATCGTCTAGAGCTATGGCGCTAGCGGCGGAAAGCCCCATACAATGCGCCCCCGTCCCTCCCCATTGCTGGCAGCATAAAGGTCAGTAACCCCACAGCAGTAGGCAGACCGGTTGCTGCCTGATCACGTCAAAGCGCCGCGAAGAACTTGTCTAGCTGTTAGGAAGGTTTGAACCTGCTGCCTCATGAGTGAATGTCGGAGCATCTATCCTGCTGCTACGGAGGATGGCTTAACGCCCTAATTTTCCTGACTAAGTGCAACCAAGGCCCTTACTCGAGGTTTCAGACCATTGGTATTGGTTTAACGACCTTCAGGAATAAATTAAACGAGTGTTAAGAATCATTCAGGTTGCAATACCTCTCCGTAGTATCCCGAAAGCGAAATTTTAATTATACTAGAATAATTATCTGCTTAGTAATGATGATAGCAAACACTGCTTAGGTGCAAATTTAAGAACTATATATTAGCTCCCAAATGAATTAGGGCACAACTTTTAATATTACATCATAGTAGAGTCAGTAGGTATCTTCTACTTCTTAAATGAGTTACACGCATCCTGGTACAAGAGAGTGCATCGGTTCTTCGCAACTAATCATCAGCTGCCAGGGCTGCTGAGAAAATATTTTTTATCAGCATAGAAAAAATAATATTTTCCTTGTTCAAACAGGCGTGTGTGCGCCTAATCAGTTCAAGTGTGTGAACACCGGCCGCTGCATCACTGGTCTGTACAGGTGCGACGGAGACGACGACTGCGGCGACCTCAGCGACGAGCGCAACTGTACCGAACCAGGTAATATCAATTAAACTGTACATCTCTGATTTCCAATAAGCGCAACAATACCTTTGATATTAATGTTTGGGATTTTCAAGTGAGGTTGTAGCATTAGTGGCCAGTGCGATAACGTATAGCCATACGGAAATTTTCAGGCGTACATCTGAGATCACGCCATACCGTTTACTGTATATTTATGCTGTGTAGATATCTTAAGCACATCAATGCTTATGATTTTACGGTAGATTACCATTCGTAACTCCAAGCACGACCTGTAACCTGCCGCAGCAGGATACACCATTACTAGTAGCTATTGAGGCAGCCATGCAAGCTCTTTTGGCTAAGGGTAAGTGTAGAAATTGCATGAAGTGTATGCAGGAGCGAGGTCAACTACATCAGGCCTAATGGCAGAGTCGGTAAAAGAACTAATACGCTCGTTGTCACCGGGTCGAATGTTCTATTCCCAGTTTACGGGAAGGACTTGCTGCACGCAAGGCAACCAGAACATTACTGCCGTTCAATATACACGTGGAGGGCACTCGCCTAAACAGAAATAAGGGCGCTGGCACACCAAAAAAGTTCAGCAAGAAGCTGGCAGGCAGGCTGGCAGTTTTTGAAAAGCATGGAATGCATTGGAGCGCGCGAACCGAACAGAGGCAGCGGCCTGTTCAACTGCCGCTGTTCTGTATGCGTGCTCCAATGCATTCCGTGCTTCTCAAACCTTGCCAGCCTGCCTGTTTGCCAGTTTCTCGCTGAACTGGTTTTGGTGTGCCAGCGTCTTAAGGACAGTCGGAAAGCGGTGGGTTCATTGAGAATTTTGAAACTCTGCTTCCGACAATTTGTGATCGACTACAATCGTTCACTTCACTGAGCTCTAGAGGGGATTTATCTGCAGCATGAACCAGTGCATGTACGTCGCTTACTCGGCATGTGCAGTGACCGCTACTGTGCCCTTACCCAACGCTGCCGAGCAATAAAATTAACTGCAGTGTACTAAATTAGTAACGCAAACGATAAAAATCTGCCATAACTTCAAGCGTGTTAGTGCATCTCTCTAATATTGGCAAAAAAAAAAAAAAAAAATGGAGAGTAGTAAAAGAAGCTAGCTTCTTATCATTGTGGAAAGTCATCGTAAACTTCAAATGGAGTAGAATATATTCCAAAGATTGTGTTTTGAATTTTTTCGGGCTATTGATTCAGAAAAGAGGTGTAATCAGAGCGTTTGGAGGTATTGTATGCGTCTACGTGTGAAGTACATGATATGAGGTAAAATTGGTCACTTTATCGTCTTCGGACGAGGTCCAAGTGATGTTAATCAAGTTACCTCACGTGCGCAGTCTAAATACAGATCTACTTCTTCTTTTGGGTAACAACTTGATGTTACTCAAGCCACTTCACATGTATAGTCATATTACTGGTCTCCCTTTGGGTAATAACTTGGAAGCCAACAGGGTAGACGAGGTTCAAATAACGTTACTAAGGTTACCTCAGGTGTTTACGGCCACAATGCTATTTTTTTCCGGTGGGATAGCCAGCTGGGAATTACCTTCACCTACCTGTTACAGCTCGTATGTCTGGATATTTCTTTTTCATGATGCCAGCTAATTTTTGCACTCTGTAACTTTACCATATAAACTTTTGCATCATAATGCTCAGCAACTTTAACAATTATTGTTGACATCTGATGTTCTATTGACAGGCTGCAGCAGCGGCCAGTACAGCTGCAACAATGGCAACTGCATTCCGGGTGGCCAGGAATGTGATGGCAACAACGACTGTAGAGACTGGAGTGACGAAAGACACTGTGAGTGCTTAGGGGCCGCCATCGACATCGGGGAAACTGTGATCAATTGGCTTGATTTCCCTGAACTTATAAGCCCGTAGACAAGATTCTCGGTAACTTTTTTAATTTATTGCTACATTCTGCACTTCTAAAAAACTCGCTGCCTCAAGCGTACTAGGGTTGCTTTTAGCACTTTCTTTCTCGCCATGACTGATATGTTACACTTCATATAGTGTTAGTCCAGCAACAATGAAGTGGCATTGACATTCAGGTGGGAACGATTTAGTGAAAACTATTCCATTGATCGACTGTTGCTAGGCAGTGCATGTTGTTGAAAAACCTAAAATATACACTGGTTGTTTCCCTGTCTCTCCGCCCAAAGGTTTTAGGGAGATACACCCGCGCTGAGGCTGATATTCTCTTCATACTTGGGATAACCAGGTGCCAAACTTGCCAATTCTTCCACTGTTTTTCACCCCAGGTGTCTTTTCCTATCTGGAACCTGTCGCTGAAATAGGCGTTCGGCTCTGTGTATAATTAGTCGTTACAGTCAGCTATTAATGGCACATTGCTGGATCTTGTCAGCAGCGTTTCGTCTAGCGGGTGCTGTCTATCGATCCAATTAGGTTTCATTAGACGTCCGGAGAAGGTCAGACGGTTAGTTAAGTTTCATAGCAAATTAACAATTATAACTGATGAAGCCCTGACCGCTTGAGCATTTGGTAGAGTGTTTCTGAGATATATGCACGGGTTTTCCCTATAGTACCACCGGGACATCCGACAAAATTTCTATTTTGTGAAGATAAAAGCTAAAAAAAAAATTGCTTCAACATCATGAGATGGGTATTGGTTGAAACACAATATGGCATCTTCCCGCGTTAATTTTCCGAGTTTTCTTTCTTTTTTTAAAGAGACTGATAAACCTGCCTTTCCGGCTGTATTCTATTTTTCTGATAATGCTGGTTCCGACTATCATTGTCACGACGCAGATATTGCCTGACTTGATTATATATCCTTGTGATAGGCATAATTTCTTCAATGCTCTACATTTCTATCGGCCCGCAGGCGAGTGCTCGTCGGACGAGTTCAAGTGCAAGAACACCGGCCGCTGCATCGGGGTCATCCACAGGTGCGACGGAGAGGACGACTGTGGCGACCTCAGCGACGAGGTCGGCTGCTCCGGACCCGACGGTAAGGCCGAGTTCACACGCAATTTATATCAACGTTTTCGTTCATCCACATGTAAGAATGCGTTACTGTGCCCTAGAAATATGAGAGAGAAAAGTGTTGTGTTTTTTTAGTATTATTTTGCTCCAAATTTGAAAAGATATCGGTAGGTAAACACTAACATGAACCGGCCTTAGTTGATATGAAATCTCCTCGAATGCAGGCGAATGCGGAGGGAAGAAAAATTTTATTTTTGCGTAAAAATTGACTGGAATAGGCATAATAATATGCAGAGTGACACGACAAAGTATCAGACTCATGTTAAGTCTGCATGTTTAGTCATCGATGGTCTGAAGCGTGCTGAACTAACATCTCTGGAATCAGGGACGCCTGTCACAGAGTAAAGAATATTACAACATTTTTTGCTGTGTAGGGATAAAAAAATATTTCATCTTTTAGAATTTACATATAGAAATTGTGAATAAGAGAATAGAATTAAATCATCATTAAATCATTCTACTCCTGAAGATGATTCAAGATTCAATCGAAAGCTCGACATTGAAGGAACTATATTTTAGTAAATATGTCATTAATCACAGCGCTTGTCATTCTTATCATCATAATTAATAAGTGTTTCACACAATATAATTACTGTTTCAAATACTGGCTTCATGCCCCGGCGGGCTCCTGCGAATTCAGTAGCCCCGGCCCAGGCAAGACAATCGTTGCAAATTATTAGCACTATTACAAATGATCACAATCTCGTCCTTGGTCCAATTTGAGTCCCTGGTGGTCTATGTTGATATTATTAGGTAGCCGGAAAACAATTGATTTTCTTTTACGTTATTGCAATTTAGACGCTGGCAAGAGTTTTCTTTCTTCCCAGGCTGCAGCAGCAGCAGCCAGTTCAGCTGCAGCAATGGCAAGTGCGTCATTGCGTCCGTCGAGTGTGACGGCGACAACGACTGTGGCGACTGGAGTGACGAACACCACTGTGAGTTATTCTCGATCATAATTTAACTACGACCGTTTTCCAGCCGCTTTTCTGCGGAAATTTCGGGAATCACTAACAGCCCAATATCCATTTTTTTTATTCAGATATATTTCGGCATTGTAAAGGCCCAATATGGCCAATTTTTACCTGCAGTACATTTTCAAAACCTGTAATAACTTCTAAAATACATGAAAGATGCTAGAAATTCTTGTCTGAGCAGCTATGGCCCAAACGTAACACCCAATTATGTAAATATACCGATTCCGTTACCTCACAAACTACATCGTTCTACTGATTCCGATACATCACAATCTACATCGTTTTACCGATTCCGTTACCTCACAAACTACATCATTTTACCGATTTCGATAACAAAAACAAACGAGTAGATCAGAGAAAGAAAACTTCAAGTGAATATGATTATTAGCTTTCATATATGTAGATAGCCTCCATGCTGTCAGCATTTACAGTAGAAGTACTTCTATGGTCATTGCCTACGATTCGATCATGCTCGCTCTCAAACTCCATTATCTTGCAGGTGAACAAGTGGAATGGACTTTAAAAAATAATGTTCAAAAGAAAAGAAAAAACTGGAAATGAAAAGTGAAACAGCTTCTGAAAGGACAACGTGTTGGATAAAAAATGTTATTTAAATCTGAGTGCTAGCTAAATTTTTCCTAATCACTAGAACGTTGTGCCATTATAGGACACGAAAATGTTTATTAATGTAAAGAACTGTGGAACCCGTGCACGGGGGTGTTCTCTCGTGGATAAACATAAAGTGTAGCGGCAAGTCAGGACAGGAGATGAAAACCCGACCAAAGCATTAATACCTTTACTAGAGTTATGGAAATCAGAGAAAGTGAGCTGGGTACCATAAATATGGCTCCGAGAGATTACTTGCGCTTATCTAACTTTTCAGGTTTTGAATTGGATAATAGAGTCGAACTATATGGTTCGTTACCCTTTTTCAGACGCAGCAGGGAAGCGAGGATAAAAAAAAAGAAATTAGACTGACGAGACCGTGACTACTAAAGGAAAACTTTCGTGTAGAATAGGAAAGCAAGTAAAGAATGGCTAAAAAGCCTCAGCTGATGCTAAGATTATGAACAGAAAACCATGCACCCTCTAACTCCCCGTACAACGTTATTTGGCCGTTGCACTATGTATGTAGGCCGAGTAGACGTTCTTGGGTACTCAGTAAGTCCTGCATTTCGGATTTTTTATTATGCATCGCTTGCAATTTCAATCTTTTTAGAGCCGGGACTGATATCTATATCCCAAGAAATTAGTATTATTTATGTTACATGTGCTGTGACATGGGTACACATTTTTGTGATGGAAAAAATGTATGCTCGAGCCACAAGACTGCTTACTGTTATTGCTCGTACATGTAAGGCGAATTAGTGTTCATTGCAGATCGAACTAGCATAATTTAACCGATGATTTTCATGGTTCGGTAGGCATCTGTTCACAAGATCAGTTCAAGTGCGAGAACACCGGCCGCTGCATCATGAAGTCCTTCGAGTGCGACAGCGACAACGACTGCGACGACTGGAGTGACGAACGCCACTGTGAGTGCCAGTTATTGATTATACGTCGTTTAAATGTTTTATGGGCTGTATAACTCCAGAGAGAATAACGTACGTGTAAATTCGACTTAACTAACATGCTGAGCGCAAAGTGTTTATCAAGCCCATCCAGCACGGTTATCTTTCATCTTTTCCTTGCCCTTCATAAAGTTTTGAAATCGTCTGATTGTCTCTTTAAACAACGGAAAAGAGCAACGCTTCCTAAGTTGTTATTGGTGTAACATTGGAAGAGATACAAATAACTTATTAGATGCACTTGCTAAGCTGGCTGACACACCCATCACATTTAAAATAAATTCACATAGGCACAAAGTCAGGTTGGCCTAGATGCGACCAAAAATTGAATACGAAGTTCGCAATGCTCTTGAGAAAACATTTATAACTTCAATCCAGATTCACTGTGTAGAATTACTACATTTACGCTTCCCCTTATCATACCGACCAGTCACCATACTCATCCTATTCTACTGTGGCGTCGGGACTTCATCTTGATAGGCAAACTAAATATTCTGCCCCGGCCGACAGGTGTGTGCACCTCAGACCAGTTCAAGTGCGAGAACACCGGCCGCTGTATCAGGAATTCCTGGAAGTGTGACAGAGAGAACGACTGCGGAGATCTCAGCGATGAACGTAATTGTTCCAGACTACTAGGTAAATATGGTCATTTTGCATAAAATAAATTACTCTAATAGGACGCCGATCTAACCAACACAGTGTTGATGGGTTAGGGGTAGTTCTCGTGAATGGGCATTCCGTCGTGTGGTGCAGAGCTCGGCAGTTTGAGCGTAACGTGCTAATTTTATAACTTGCAAGGACTAAAAAAAAATTTTGGTCAATTATTGCTATTAAATTAAAGTTTCAACAAAGTAAACAAGTTTCGATTGAACATTTCTCAGTTAAAAATAGGATAGACCATTTTACTAATCCCGTAAAGGAAATTACCTAGTAATAGCCACGCGATACGTTAGTGTATAACACAGACTAATGATTGCTTTAAAGTTGGCCTTAAGGCTGCTGCACACGTTAGTCTAAAGAACGAGTTTCCAGAGCTACTGTCCCAACATTTTATTTAGGCTTCATAAACACAGCCTTGAGCTTGCTGTAAAAGGTGTTAAAATGTTTGCCTCCACTTCAGTTCTCTCGGTAAATAAAGTTAAGCAAGTTTGAAGATTTTCAAACTTGGACCAAAACTTTGGGCAAATCTTTGCTATTGAAATGCAGTACGTAGGTAAAGCAACGAACGTAGTTGGACATTGAGACAAGGAAATTCGTTTTTTTTTCTAGCACTTGTCACTTCATTATAGTCTGTCCATTTTATCAAGGCTGTTCGGTCGTGATCAAATTCCTCTATAGCGTTGCCAATTCTATGGGTATTTCTGAGATTTTGTTCAGCTTATATCTTAGCCCCACCCACAACCTGTATATGGAGAAATCTCAGAAATACCCACAGAATTGGCACTGCTACATATAGAAGAATTTGACCACGGTCGAACTGCCTTTATAAAATGGTCAGATTGTACTTAACCTCTTACTTATGTTATAGATTGTCACGACGACCAGTTCAGATGTGATAACGGAAGCTGCGTCTCGTTATCTTACGTGTGTGATAACGGTAACGACTGTGGCGACTGGAGCGACGAACGTCACTGTGAGTATTTCCATTTTGACGTTATGGATAGTATTATTTTCTTCCTTTACAGCTGGAGTCAAGGACTCGATCGTACAATAAAATTTACCAAGGCAAGCATAAACTTATCCATAGAATTTTAATTACGTTCAAAATGGTCTTAAAAATTTTAGCAGTGCAATAATTGCAAGGAACTCTGTGCATCATTTGGTTTCAAGTGCCTTTTTGCATCATATCTGCTGTGCTGCAACACATCGATCCTCCACAGTTCCGTCCTTTGACTGCGGCTGCTCTTTCGACAACTGATTTTACAAGTATAATGTTGAGGCTGATTTTTGCTCTATTGCCTACTCTCAAATAACTACTTATAAAATCAACAACATCCTCTGTTTGTAAATTCATATGTTTGTGAATTTATTTAATTCGTGTCACGTTCTTAACACAATAGATCCAGGATAAATAGATCCAGCTGGAGCATTTAGTGACCGTCTTCTATTCTCCATGCCGATGCAAGCCAATAGTCAAAGATTTGACCAAGTTGCAGAAGATGGCCGCAGTAAAAATTCTCCCTAAAACTAGAATTCTCGTGCCGTCAGAAATGACGGAAAGAAATCGGAGATGACATTTCTTCATCACTCATATTTTTACTGCTATATAATCGTTACAGTATCAGATGTTTAGTCCCATATTGTTATCTTCGACTATGAGAAAATCTTTGTTGGGGCTTGTTTCCGTGTTCGCTAGCAATTAATCATGGGATCTTCAAGAAATTTACAGGAACAGATAATTCAATTTCCGTGAGAATTCGTCACTTGATTTCTTTGTTTGTCTCTTTGTAAATTTTTGTTATCTTTCAACAATATAGCTCAAAAAGCGGTGGAATATCGTTAAAAAATGCATAGGAACTGTTATGAATGTCTCGAAGAACAAATGGTCAATAACGATAACCCAGTCGTCCATGGGTCTGTTATGAACAGATATTTATGACATTCTCTAGAAATGCTCTGAATGTCTTGAGACAGAGATTGCACAGTTTTGATAAAGATTTGAAAAAGACCAGGGTTCTAGATTATCTTGATATATTGCTTTACAGCACTCACGTCCTCGCTCTTTCAGTGAGATTCAAGTTTCATGACAATAACCTAAATAATGTATAGGGAATGTCTGGCTAGCGTGCATTAGTTCTTGGCCAGTAAATGTCCTCCGCAAATCCCATCTCCTTTGGTCGACAGGCGTCTGTTCACCAGATCGGTTCAAGTGCGAGAACACCGGCCAGTGCATCAGGAACACTTGGAAGTGCGACGGAGACAACGACTGTGGCGACATGAGTGACGAGCGGGACTGCTTCGGATCTTCAGGCAAGGATGGTCTTCAAGTATCTACATTATATGTGTTTCTTGTTAAGCGCGAGGGTTACAAACCTGAAAATCTCCACATAAAGTAAATTTGCTTGCTCTTCACTTCGCTCGCGGGTGGCAATGAAATTTGGGGGATATGCAAGCAAGAGGGCGGAAAGACAGTATGTAGGTAGCTATGCGAGGAGGCGTCCCTTGCCTCTTGGATTTCCATAACTGTGTGGTCTGGAAAGAGGCTGGGGTATCCAGTAGGGGCGCAGGACAAGGAACGGTGGACGAAGATAGAAAAAGTTCTTAAATTATGCAATTGCGACTTCCAAAATTGAAGCAAATTAAGAGCAATTGGGCCAAAATATTTTGCCTGCCTCTGAAGTGGGTGAATTGAGAGCTTCTACTGCACTTTGTCTACACTGTTTAGCGCACTCTTTTGCCTACCTTGAGAGTCTTCGGAAGAAGTCCAGGTGACGTTGTTCACGTCACCCCACGTGTGTGGAGTCACTCTGCTGGGTGTCTTCTGTGGTGCCGCAGTTTGCGACCAAAGAGAGAGCCAG
>LQNS02278070.1:3484528-3499040 GCA_001587735.2 Parhyale hawaiensis
TATATATATAAATATTTATGCATATATACAAATATATGTATATACTTGAATCTTCATCGAAAACATTATCACCTCTCTCACTTTGTTCGCGGGTGATAATAAGTTAAGTGCTTTAAGTTTATGCAACAGAGAAACTAGAAGGGATAAAAGATTTATGAGATTTGTCTTAAAGCTTTATTTTCAGTTTTTTAGGATCTCAAAATTTAGTATGAATACTTACAATAAGTTGTACTAATAAATGATATGTTTAACCACATATCAACGTTTCTTATACAGCGATGATTAAAACTTTTCATACGCCCCTCGCATATACGCCAGCGCCAACGCATGGTATGCAACTAAGTAGCATCGTGGTGACAACGAGTACCATTCGTTGTGGTCACGGCTCTTTTCCTTTTGCTTCTTATGCTGAAAAGAATCATAAAGTATTTTACAGTGAGGTTTCCTTGTTCTTTAACACATAATATACGCAGTAGGGGGTAATGCTCATGTTCTGGAAAAGATAAAAATCAGGAAGCTGAGAAAGTAGCGGGTGGACTCCACTGGAATAAAATGAAACTTATGAGTAACTGCATGTCGGTGTATGACGTCAAATCGACGAACCGGAGTATATGACGGGGAGATCTCAGGTTTTCGTTGGTTGGGATCCGAATCCAAACTAACTATATAAGTAGGGTTATATTCTTGACATGACGGAACTATAAGAACAGTTATTGCTCAGCCTCTCTGTAATTACGGACCACCATTTTACCGCATTGTGTGTATGGGTGAAGCGCCAGTAGCTTGCTAGTCAGGAGTGGGAGGTTGAATAAATTAGGTTGAAAAATACGGCGATACGTTAAAAAATTTTCCTGAGGAGCATCATAAACTGATTCTGAAGCGTAAATAGAGAGCCTTTTCAAAGAAAAAGTTAAATCATGGCATCAACCCAGCCCACCATTTGCTTCTGATGCTGTAAAAGCCTCTACCGGCTTTCAATGTCATTTTCTATCAATAATTATGTTTATTGTTCAATTAGTATATGATCTTTCCATTTTATTTATGTATTTAATTTCTTGAAGTTTTCAATAATTATATAAACTGCTCATAGGCTCTTCAGCTGTACCGTCCGTTGATGTGACGTCATCGATGACGTAACTTTTCGATATTGGTTTCATGTAAGTCCTCTTTACTTCCTGGTAGAAACATTCAAGCGTCCACCTTCACTCACAGACTTTTCTAGATTTTCTTAGTTGCTTCTTCCAAGAAATTTTTCTGCTGTTTCCAGCACCACCCGCTGTGAATAATGTGACTGAAGCTCCAACATCATTCTCTGCCCCTGGGGGCTTTACTCCCTCTGCTCCCCTCGCTTCCTCTGCTCTCCCGGCCCGAGGGCACGTCCGGTGCCCCCAGGACTTCACCGAGGTGGCCGGCAAGTGCATCTTCCACTCCTCGGTGGACGAGACGTGGCGCGGTGCCGACCAGCTCTGCAGGGACAAAGTTGGACATCTCGTCACCTTCGACAGCCTTGACCAGCTCATCTTTGTGCTTCGTCAGCTCACAAATGAAGGTAAGAACAATAGCAGCTATTGGTATTCACAGTGCAATAGTATGTGCTGGTAATATGTCCTGGCGTTAGCTATTGAACATATATCTGTCTGTCAAAGCCAAGCTGTAGAAGGATGCTAGAATGCTGTCATTCTACTCATGCTATGTTACCAGAGATCGCCTTTCCCCCGAGTGAATTTTTTACAGTGTTTTGTAGGTGGCGTCAGCATCTCAAGCGTTCAAACGCTGCTGCTGGGAATAAATCCTAACCGGAAATATAGATGGGTGAAAGATCGCAGTTGCCGTTTAAGCCCTCAGTCGGCGATGTCATAGCTCAGACCATCAGTAGTCAACTGCAACTGTGAACTCCTCTGGGGTCTAGGGGTCATCTACGAGTATCCTTAGCAAGAAGCAGTGGTTGATAGTTTACCAGTATGTGTGTTTAGTCAGGATGATTTACCTTTACTCTCTGCTGCTCCACAAGCAGATAAACAAAATTCGATAGGATTGACTAAACATGAGATGCTTTAATTTACTAAACAATACACAACGTCCACCCCAATCCGCAGGCCTGACAACCCCCAACGTGCACTTCCCTATGTGGGTGGGCATCTCGGCCCAGACTGCGGCCGATGTGCTCCTGACGTACAGGCTGCAGTGGCGCTGGGTCTCGGGCAGGATCGAACCCCACGTGAGTCACTTGTCAATGTGTAGAGATTTGACGTTGAAATTTAACTACTTAAGCGTATAAATAAGTTAAGTACCTTTCTAATTGCTACATGAGCCTACCTTTTTTATAAAAGAAAAATATATGAATTAAATGCTTGTCAAAAACCACAATATCGAAGTACAAAGAGGAATGTCAGCCGGTATAAACTCCATCAGTACAAAAATAGTGGAATATTACAATTTACCGCTATTAAAATACAAGAAGAGAGCTTTTAGGTTGAGACTAATCTGATTGCTATAGTAGACACGTGTCTCTCTGCAGCCCTCCCCCCTGCTGGAGGCCTCCGAGCTGCAGGAGCGACGGTGTGGCTACCTCACCGCCGCGTCCTCTGTCCTCATCAGCCACACTAACAACTGCAATGAACTCAAGAGCGTCCTGTGCGAGGCCCCGCCGCTCTAAGGGCCCCATGGCTCTAGGGAGGTCTAGCCCCCGCCTCTAGGCTGCATAATTTGAAAAGGAGACTACAGCCAATTCGTAGCGTGGAGTTTGGACTTAGCGTTCGAATGTTGACCCTTAATTATTCTGGTGTGTCTGCAACAACTGCTTTAGCTCCAACGTACAATTTTCATATTGCTCTTCTATTAATTGCGACGCAATGACCATCTAACTGGTCTTGAACTAAAGCATAATAAAACCTAATAAATATTTCCGTTATTCCCTTCCCATACTAAAAATATGTTTGCATCCAAGCATATTTAAAAACTAGAGCACTCTGAGAGCGCATACCTCCGCCAAGTGAGGCAACGGTAGCAAAAAATTAAAATTGGTTCCGAAACCATAATTGTCTTTGTATCAACTCCAAAATCTAATCATTTGTGCCTTTTTATATCAATAACAGCCTGTTCAACTTTCTTGAAGATCCGTTCATCGCTTTTTGAGTTATAGCGTTAACAAACGTTTTGACAAACATAAGTCAAACATACAAACGAACAAACCGATCTGCACAAAATATTTGATAATTCATGTGTTTCAACATTACTAAGAACCCCTATAAATTTCATAAAGATCCATTCATTATTTTTTGAGTTATTGTGCTAACAAGCATAAATTTAAAGACAGTGACAAATGAACAAACGAACCATTACCAAAATTTGGTAATCTACTTTTTGTTATATACCCAAAAACTCATGTCAATTTCATCAAAATCCATTCATAACTTTTTGAGTTATGTCATCGAGAAAAATGAGGCAGACAAACAAACAAACAAACGGATGGACATATCTTTCCCAAAAGTTAATCATCTGTTCCTCCTAACATACCTAACAATCCCTGTGAATTTCACCCAAATCGGTTCATAACTTTTTGAGTTATCTTGGTGACAGACAGACAAACACACAAACAGACAGACAGACAAACACGACGAAAACATAACCTCCTTGGCGGAGGTAATTAGAGCCACTGATGATAGAATTTGAAGCTGTGACTGTAGCAATTGTTGAGGGCTTATACCTATCCGGCTGCCGCAATATACCAATATTGCGGCAGAAAATATTGTGCTGTGGAATTAGCACTCCAAGGCCGCACTTTACCGGAATTAAGGAGTCTTGTACCTGCCAATTTCAACTGCATAGCTGTTGTTGAAAGTAGAGCCGTCATTGAAAACGAAGTAAATCTAAGCCCCTAATCTACCAAGTTTGGACTAGGAACAAAGTTCAGTGCAACAGCCCTAGCAACATTTGGGGCAGCCGCGGCGCCGCCCAGAAGGTAAATTGAGGTTGTAGCTACTGCGCCGACGCTTGTCGGTCGGGAGATGTACGTCTGTGAACGAAATTCAACAGAACAGCTTTCTGTGAACGAAACTAAATGAGACAGATTTCTGTGTATGGAACTCCTTGCACAAAGGTAAAGGTAAAGTCAACTTGACCGTTCCCCCAACTGGGAAATCTGCATGCACTGGTTTGTGCTGCAGATATAGACCAACATGCCCCAGAGGAGTATACGGTTGCAGTCGATCACAGATGTCTAGAGCTATGGCGCCAGTGGCGGAAGACTCCATGCGACAATATCTGCGACCCCCTAACCCACCACATTGCTGGGGAAGGTCAGTAACCCCCAGCAGTATGCAGACCGGATGCTGACCGATCACATCAAGCGCGCTAAGAAGATGCCCAGCTGGGAACTGGGCACGAACCAGCGACCTTGAGAGTCGACGTCAGACGCTTTAATCTGCCGCACAACGCAATACAGGACGCCTGGACGAACAGACTCGTAGATACGCTGAAAATTATTTATCGATGCTGCAATTCCAGGGGCTTTACACGATACAATAAAGATGAGGCTGCTGACAACTTTATTTTTATGGATCAAGATCGAGCTCTGGAAGTCTCAAGAGAAACCGCGGCTCCGTTCCACGGCACCTATTTGTAGTTTTGCATAAGTCACACAAGTCGTAATTTCGCGTGTCAATCGTACGCCTCTAAAATTGATTCATCATTGAGCTAGCGGCACCCCATCTACTCTTTAGGGTAACTCAGCTAATTAATTACTTAGTTATTTTCTTCCATAAGCTGAATTCATCAGTTATTTTAGGTAGGTCTCGGAGTAACAACTGAGTAAGGTAAAAGTTCAAGTCAAGTTTGACTGCACAGTCCCCTTGGAAATGGGCACGCATTGGTTAGTGCGGCAGACATAGGCCAACTGGCCCAAAGGAGGAAGAGCAGCTGCAGCCGATGACGGGTTGATATGAACTATGGCGCCGAAACGGAATGTTCAGACGATCTGCCACCCCTCTCCCCCACCCTAAGAGAGGTGCCCCCACAATAGCTATGCGCACGAGCACATTTTCTGATTCTGCGAGCCGAAGCCGTGGCAAAGACCGCGCCTGGCTAGGGGATCGATCCTGCGACCTTCAGCACAACTGTGCAGCACGCATCGTCCGTTGCTGCCGTAGGGGTACCGATAACAATTTCAATCAGTATTGAAACAACGCAGGAAACTGGAGCACATGTTTGCTTATCGAAAATCATGTCAATGATATAAGTGGCTAGCATAGATCTTCCAAGACACAAACAGAACAAGTGTAAAGAGGGTGAAGTAGTGCCTTATTGAGGCTGTACACTGGTTGCAACTTCTGCCCGTACATAGTCACTTGCTGCCTCGTTAATAATTATGTCGTTTTACTGTCAGTGAAAAACGAAAAAAATGTAGAATGTTTTGAAGAAAGAAGGACCAGAATCGTGCTAGGATAAGATACATGCCCCAATTTAACAGCTACGTACAATTTCGTTTGATGTCTTTGCTGCACCCAGACACACCCTAGAAGCAAAGAGCTTTACGGGAGGACTCGCAAGAATCTAGCATCAAAAGGGACGTCATGAATGATGTCACCATCGACGAACGGTGCAGCCTATGAGTATTTTCACTAATTTCACCAAAAGAATCATCGCCAATAGCAAATTTCATCTTTTTAAGTACATTATTAAATGAAGAGAACGTTTACTAAATGAACGATTTACAATCATCAATAAAACATTGCAGTTGAGGCTTGTGGAAACATTCATAACACCAGAGGGAAGATCTCGGCCGATATGGTGCATGATCTCACTTCTTCTTTGAAGTGAAGCTTAATTTGCATTTCAACTTCAGTTCGTAGCTAGGGCTTTCCAAACATATATAAACATATCACCCTATTTTTGTCCACCTAATTCATTCAATCTCTCATTCTTGACTAGCCAGCTACTTATTATCTTTATACTTATACCTCTCTGAAGTGCAAATAAGAAGACGATCTGCTAATTTTAATTTNTTACTGCCAAAACTCACTTTTTTCGTTTCTCTGGAGCTTTGGGAGAAAGAAGAAGGTTCACCAAGTTATTTTTTTGTGTTCACAATAGCCGAACATCAATTATCAGCCCATGGTAGCGGAAATATTGGTATAAATGAATAAGGTACAAGTGCAACACCGACGATCTTCTCCCCACCTGACGTCACACGAACAGATGCGCAGAACCGTCTCAAAATGATCAAGCGATGAGTTAACCTGTTACGTTGTTCAGCCATGCCCACAATAGCTATGCGCACAAGCAGATTTACTGATTCTGCTAGCCGAAGCCGTGGCAAAGACCGCGCCTGGTTTGGAGATCGATCCTGCGACCTTCAGCACAACTATACAGCACGCATCGTCCGTTGCTGCTGTGGGTACCGACAACAATTTCAATAAATATTGAAACCATCAAGGAAACTGGAGCACATGTTTGCTTATCGAAATTCAAGTCAATGACATAAGTGGCTAGCATAGATCTTCCAAGACACACACAGAACAAGTGTAAAGATGGCGAAGTAGTGCCTTGTTGATCGAGGCAGTGCACTGCTTGCACCTTCTGCCCGTACATAGTCACTTGCTGCGCCGTTAATAAGTGTGTCATTTTACTGTCACCGAAAAACGAAAAAAATGTAGAATGTTTTGAAGAAAGAAGGACCAGAATCGTGCTAGGATGAGATACATACCCAAATTTAACAGCTACGTACAATTTCGTGTGATGTCTTTGCTGCACCCAGTCACACCCTGAAAGCAAAGAGCGTTACGGGAGGACTCGCAAGAATCTAGCATCAAAAAGTGACGTCATGAATGATGTCACCATCGACGAACGGTGCAGCCTATGAGTATTTTCACTAATTTCACCAAAAGAATCGTCGTCAATAGCAAATTTCATCTTTTTAAGTACATTATTAAATGAAGAGAACGCTTACTAAAAGAACGATTAACAAATTATTAATATAAAATTGCAGTTGAGGCTGGTGGAAACATTCAACACCAGAGGGAAGACCTCGGCCGATATGGTGCATGATCTTACTTCTTCTTTGAAGTGAAGCTTAATTTGCATTTCAACTTCAGTACGCAGATAGGGCTTTCCAAACATATTTAAACATATCACCCTATTTTTGTCCACCTAATTCATTCAATCTCTCATTCTTGACTAGCCAGCTACTTATTATCTTTATACTTATACCTCTCTGAAGTGCAAATAAGAAGACGATCTGCTAATTTTAATTTTCAATTAGAATTTTTTCTTAAAAAAAAGCCTGCAAGCCCCTCACGGAACATAGGATGGGCCACAGGGTTAGGTTAGTTAGCTTCACCTATCCTATGTTATGGGAGCATTAGCCATTAGCTAGGCCTTCGGGACGCCTGTCTCTCGCGCCCACTTTGCTTCCTTCCCGATTTTTCGTACTGTTACTGATCTTACTTTCATCTATTGTTCCTCTTCTTTCCCAGATTACTGTTCCCATGAGCGTTGAACCCGTGCATGGGTTTCACGTTTCTGTCAACATAGATTCTGCATGTCCCTTCCTTTTCCTCTCTTGAATCACCTTAGTCATTTTTAGGGATGCTTATACATCTAATATATTAATAATAATAAGAATAAAAGCGTGCAATGTATCCCCTTAGCGTTATCTCAAAAATCTACAGTTGTTTCCGATTTAACCGATATGATTCGCGTTTGTAGTCTATACCATACTTAGTAAAAATTCAAAATTGGTTGGGTGAATTCATGCTTTAGTAAAAATATATGACTTATTTAGACCATGAGAATGTTTCATCTTGAGTTGACCATTTGCTTTGTCTTGGTTTGTGCGTTTCCTTCTGCATTTGGGAATGGGCATACCACCTCGAGATTATCCTAATACTAATACCTTTCTTTTGTGCAAAAATGAAGGGGTCTGCTAGTGGTTTCTCAAGATTCTTTTTGAACACACTGCCAGGTACTCGAATAGCTGTTTTTCCAAAATAGACTTTTGTTTCCAATTTCACCGATATTACAGTATTTATAGTTTACAACTTTCGTTTCGAGGAGAGGAATTGATCAAAAAATTGTGCAAATGGCAGCGGTAAGAAAAATCATTGGGAACCGACTTCAGTACCACACGGTGAAAAAATGTTCCGCGCCGACAAAACGAGAAAAATAAATGAAACTTTGCATGCCACCAGAATATTCAAATAGAAAGAAATTGATATTTAGATAAAAGGAATTAGGCTATTATTGCACAAATGGTAGCGCCAACAAAAATCGACTGAAAATTTCAGCATTTACGAGACAATTGGTAGCGTTTCTCAAATACAAAAGCAGATAACGATTTGAAATTTTGCAGGCAACATGCAAAAAGGTAGAACTTGAAATTGAGACCAAATTAATTCGATCATAATATTGTAGAAATAGCAGCAGTTGCAAGCTTTCTTGTTGCAAAGGTATAATTTGTTTATCTTCCATACAACAAAAGAAGGGAAAACAATTTTGATTTCCTTTTCATTCGGGAACTAGAATACCATGGTGCAATAACCCTGATACTAGCACGTTTTTCTTTGTGCAAATGATGGGAAGATCTGCAGATAAAATTTAAAGATTTTTTTAGAGAAACTAATTTTTCTAAAGTCTTCATTTGTTCCCGACTTCGCCGTTATTAATAGCATTCATAGTCCATACCATACGTTGTATAAATTCGGTGACAGTTTTCTGAATTCATATTTAAGTACAAGCTAAGCCATTGCTTACAATTATCCTGTGCAAATAGGAGCAGTATCTATTGACTTTGAATTTTAAAGATTTATCATGAAGTAAATAAAATCCCGTTTGTAATATTTATTTCCAATTTCTCCGATATTACCAGCATTTATTGTCCATACCATACTTAGTATAAATTAAGTATCAGTTAGACGAATTCATGTACTAGTAAAAAGTTGTAGCATATTTGAGAAACGAGAATATTACTTCTTAAATTGGCAAACTGATTCGTCTCAGATTGTGTGCTTCCCTTTATCTTTGGGAACTGAAATACCACAGCGCAATAATTCGAAAGCTGATATAATATAATAATATCATGAGCAGGATCTGCAGATATTGATTTTCGACATTTTTTCGAGAAAAACTGCAGGGTAATCCTTTAGCGTTTTTTCGAATTCTACAGTTGTTTCCGATTTCACCCATAATGGACCGTTAGTCTTTATAATCCGGCCCACGGAAATTTTTAGGATCTTAGATGTAGTAACTCATTTTAAGTTTGCAAATTTGTTGTATATTTTCTACAAATATATTATTACCTCCACCAAGGAGGTTATGTTTTTGTTGTGTTGGTCTGTCTCTCACCCAGATAATATATAAAAAAGACCAAATGATCAAATAAATGACCAAATTTTGGTAGTGATCAGTTTGTTCGTTCGTTTGTCACTGTTTTTAATTTTATGCTTGTTAGCACAATAACTAAAGAAATAATTAATTGATTGATCTTTTTGAAATTTATAGCGGTTGCTAGTAATGTTAAAAAACATAAATGATTAAATTTCGGTGCAGATCGGTTTGTTCGTTTGTATGTTTGACTCATGTTTGTCATAACGTTTGTTAGCAGTATAATTCAAAAAGTTATGAACGGATCTTCAAGAAAATTTACACAAGTTGTTATTGCTATCAAAAGGCATGATTGATTAGATTTTGGAGTTTATGCAACGGAAATTACAGTTTCAGAGCCAATTTGAATTTTTTGCTACCGTTGCCTCGCTTGGCGGAGGTATGCGCTCTCAGTGTGCTCTAGTTTGTTATCTTTGATAAGCATGCATCGGGTGCTGTCCCGGTCTGTCCGTCAGTTCGTATGTCCTCTCAGTTAAAAAGTTTCCTCATTCATCTCCGCACTGATATTGTTTTGTTCTGTTTTTCCTTGCTGTTCTAATCCCCCTTGATTCTGGGTTGCAACACACTTGCCCATGGATTCTACGTTTCTATCGGCAAACTGTACCCTATGTCCCTCGTTTCTTTCTCTTTGAGACGGCCTTTACAGTGGAAACGGATGGTTCGTCTAGTAATAATAGGCTCTGGGCTCTCGATTTACTTAGTAAATAGTTCAAATGATAGGTTTCAAACTAAATTCTGTTTCAATTCAGAACTAAATATAGATTTTTTATTCAGGAAGCTACTTAGTTACGAATTGTCTAATGCAAATGTAAACTACGGGGCCATATCTGCCTCATCAGTGGCTTGCTCTGCAGAACCCAGCAAAAAAAAAAAATAAAAAAAATACAGCTGGTGCGTTGTCTCTGGTCTCACTAAGTTCTTTCACTGCCTAATGAGCAACTTAGATAACATTATCCGGGAGACGTCCCGTTAGGAAACTTTATCGTTATCTCTGTCGATATTTCTTCGTCTGAGCTACCAACGTGGCTGTCGAGCTTCTGGCTGCATAACGTTGCTATTTCGGGTGAGCATAAAACTAGAGCACTCTGAGAGCGCATACCTCCGCCAAGCAAGGCAACGTTACCGAAAAATTAAATTTGGCTCTGAAACCATAATTTTCTTTGTATCGACTGAAAAATCTCATCATTTGTGCTCTTTGATAGTATTAACAGTTTACGCAATTTTCGTGAAAATTCATCCATAACTTTTTGATTTATGCTGCTAACAACCATTTCGACAAGCATGAGTCAAATATAAAAACAAACAAACCGATCTGCACCAAAATTTAAACATTCATATCTTTTAACATTATAAATTTCATAAAAATCCATTACTAATTTTTAAGTTATTGTGCTAACAAACATATAATTAGAGACAGTGACAAACAAACGAACGAACCAACAGATCACTCCAAAAATTTGGTCATTTACTCTTCGTGATATACCTAATACCTCATGTAAATTTCATCAAAATCCGTCGATGACTTTTTGAGCTACGGCATTGAGAATAAACATGCAAGCAGGCAAACCAACGGGTGAACAGATTTTCACCAAAAGTTAATCAACTGTTCCTCTAACATATTTCTAACAATCCTTGAAAATTTCATCAAAATCCGTCCATGACGTTTTGAGTTATCGTGGTGACAGACAGACAAAGCGGTGAAACCGTAACCTCTTTGGCGGAGGTAATAGTCTTTTTACCTTGTTGATAACTTTCCCTAAGGCCACAAAAGGAGAAAACGGCTGCCGTGGGCCTACGAATACATGAGCTGTTCTGTCATGGACGGAAGGCTATTGGCAAGTGCGTCCCCCGACTGTCCCCATTTTTATGTGACCATGTTCTCCCCAACTAGTGGAGTACGAACGAGAGAATTAGGCTGAAGCTGCTTCACCTCCAAACAAGACTTCCCTTCCTCACTTCGGATGGAACATTCTGCATCACGGCAATGAGTGAAGCACCAACCTCTACAGCTCGACGCCTAGGATAACAATACAACTAGAAGCTATACTGTATTTCCGACATAACATAGTTACGACAATAATAAGGCTAGGATCGCCTTATCGCACCCTCGCCCATGAGGACTGGCCGCTTTATCGCCCCGGCAGTCGGCAGGTAGACAGCAGGGCAGCGGCTGTACAATGCATCTGTTATGCCGAGGCCACATATACATTTGCATTAACGACTTGAAGCATGGCTAGGAAGCTCAGTTTCTGGCCTGGAATATATTTGTGCTTGATAACATAGATACGGTAGTAAGAACGACATACGAGCTGCACATCCTAGCATCAATTTGCTCCTGTGAATGTAGATATACCGAGGCTTCGGCATAACCTACTCTGTGACAGAAAAATACTTGATCTGTTGTTTCCATTTTTAAGGAGAGCTGCAACGTTATTTTCCACAGTGTTTGCAAAGATACCAAAGCAAAAGTTTTGGTGAATTGAGAAAGAAAACAGTGCAGTGGTGTAGTGCTTTCTTGCAGGTGTGAAAACTTAATAGTGGACAGAAAAAAGTTAGGGACCAGGAGCTCCCTGATCTGTGTCCAATTTCACACTGATTTCAGAGTGAATTTGGTAGGTCAGTGTGCAGCCAACGTACATTATATTCTGGAGCAGCTTAAGTTCTAATTTGAATACTAAATAAAAAAAACGGAAAGTTCTTTATTATCACATGCGAACAAAGTGAGAGAGGCGACATTGTTTTCGTTGAAGATTGAACTATATGTATTTGTATGTTTTATGTATATATATTTGTCTGTCCACCCAATAAGTGGTCGAAGGAGTTGAGCTATGTTCATGATTTTTTGCAGGGAGTCTGGTGGGCTGTCCTCAATGTGACACATGCCAGAAAACTAGGATTAGCTGACCATAAGAAATGACGGCGATGGAATTTGCTCCCACCTCGGATGATGGTCTTACGCCACCGAGGCCTTCTAGTTAGGTACGCATTGGGATATGGTACACGTCCACGGGCTTAAGATTGTACTTATGAAATTGTCCTGACAGTGAAGTGCTGACAGTGCAGTTAAGATCAATTTTTTTGTGAAGAACTAAGGAGTGAAAATTGCACCATGAAGGTAAGATTGTTGTCACATCGTTGTACCTAGAAAATATAGGTATGTAGACATTATTAAGCTCGAAAAGAGAAACAATTTATGTTTTTCGGGCATGTCTACAGCATTAAAACGAAAAATAAAGAAGTGTCATCATCCTAAATTATTTTGTTATTTTGAAATTCTGTAATTTCTACAGGTAAAACTGTATTATCACAAGGATTCTTTTTCAATATATAACCTCTTTTCATTACCACAATACTGCAATGCAAAGATAAATCTATTGACTTTTTCATATAAGTATCATTTATTGATGGCATGGATAACTCCACGGTATTTTACTGGGCGTATTTTATAATATGTTTCCGTCTCCATTGTTTGGATGCCGACCTTATTTACGGCTGTATGAAACTGCATTTATTCAGAAAATATTAGGCAGTCTGGAACTCTTTGTGGAAGCAACAAAGTAAAGGCAGGTGTGGGGAGCTTCATATAACTTATTCTGACTGAGCCTAGCTGGACTTAGCGCAGTCCATGATAAATTGACTTCCAATAACGGGAGGTAGGTTTTTGACCTAACACTGAGAGAACTAACCGTAATTAGGTTGACTAAACTGTAGCTAGACGACACTTGGCCAGCCGCTGTGCCAGAAGACGCATGTATTCACTTTACATATTAATAAAATGAAGAATGAAAAGCATCCGGCCAAGTACAGCTAGCAATGCTTAAATTTCATTATTTATCTATGCTAATCTTGATAAAATACGGACAAAGTATTTTTAACTTTAAAATAATATAGAATTGACTATGTGAAGATAGGAATTTGTCCATTTTGGAGGTAAAGATGCTTTTTTAGCCCTTATTCCTCAGCACTCGTGTCCTCGGCTGAGCGATTACAATACTCGAAAATTTAGCATGCGGGGAAGAAAACTATATTTTCAGGTTTGCGTGTTTGACCCACCTTTAAATCTATCCTCAGGAAATTCTCGGGGTGCAGCTGTGGGCAGTTCTGATGTGTTGCAGAGCTGTGGCAGCAAGTCCATCATTCTTAGGTAAGCAAGGTCGTGTCTACTTAATACTGGCTTCCATTTTTGCATAGCAGCACTTGTAACTATCTCTTTCACTGCGAATAATTAAGGGAAAAAACAACAGCAACAATTCTACATCTCTTGACATGGTAGCAGTTGGCTGTCTTGCTAGTGACCATGTGCCTTTGTAGCACGGGCTATCTTTTTACTGCCAACCACTCTCAAGTTTTCCACGGCGGTTCAGTTGTTCAATTAAAGTTCTTTTTTTTAGAATCTCTCTGCCGTTTTTCCCTGTGGATCGGAACGGCGGGCAAGCTGAATATATTTAACATTTTAAGCGTAAAATTGTATAGTGTGATAATAGTAAAAATTTTTACTAGCGCTTCAGTGGCACACTGCATATACGTCCTGAAACAGTCATGAAATAACTCATATTTATGTACGTCACTGTAACCGTTAATGCTTCTCATCTACTAATAATATAATTAGAATGATGATGTACGATGTATTGTAAGACGATGATATTCTAGCTCCCCTAAAAGCTTCTACCTCATACAGCTCTGTGTCCAGAGGGTAAATTCCAGTGCGACAACTTGGTCTGCATCAACGAAGCCTACGTGTGCGATGGCGACAACGACTGTAGAGACTTCAGTGATGAACGTGACTGTACGTAACGCCAAGTGGTGGTTTAGTGCTTGTATTAAGTAATGCTAATGCAAAGTAACCTATGCTCGCACAGTTTGCGAGAGTTATTCATTGTAGGTAAGTAGCTCATAATAGGAAGTTGTCATCATATGATAGGTTAGTACAGAGAAGCTTACTGGTACCGTTTAGCTAAGCACGTTGAACTCCTCATGAATTATTTATGATCAACAAAGAAAAGTGTCTGTAAAACAATGCTTGCACAGCGCATTTGCTGCACTCTTGTCAAATAAATTGACTCTTGAGGCAAAGTGAAAACAATGTTTGCACAGCGCATTTGCTGCACTCTTGTCAAATAAATTGACTCTTGAG
>LQNS02278070.1:3499223-3510460 GCA_001587735.2 Parhyale hawaiensis
TCTGCTGCTCATAGTTGAGTAACTTAAATGTGTGTTAACATTACCGTAGACTTGTTATTTTTTACCGCCATTCACTCAAACATTTAATTACACGCACGTCTGCTCCAGCATCCAGGGTATCATAATTATATCAAAGACATCCCTTCGCCTACAATTATTTTCTAATAATGCATGGGAAATTTCAAAAACAAAATAAACTTACGAAAAATTTTGCTGCAATAGGTAATATATTTTGCGAAGGTGGAACAGAACGGTAAAACACATGCTGCTCTAAATTCTGAAGACAGTGATCCCGCTCCTCGTTATCTTTCAGTTGACAACAAAAATATCCACGCGATAGCAGTAGGTTTAGGGTAATGTCAACGGAACTGTTGCAGTAGTTCTTGGCCAAGGTTGCCGACTTCGCTGATGTTCGAGACATCGGGAGTTCAAGCCCACACAAGGGAAGGAAAGTCTTGGCGCTCGGAATGTGTAGCGTCAGCAATTCTTGCACTTGTAGTCACTGGGAGGGTGGGGGCGCAGCTGTCTAGTGGGTATTTCGTCAATATGACGTCAGAGCCCGGGCCCAAGCGAGCATGAGCCAGTACTCTTGGATTTCTTTGTTGAAGTGTGCGGTGAGGCCAACTTTACCTTTATCATAAGAACTTGGCTAATTTTATGGTCAAGACGGGTAGACGTAAATTGTTGCCTTATTTTACAAGAATTATGCTCTATATGCTTTTCATATTTAGCTCAGGTGCAGCAACCGTAACTATTAGTTTCTTGACTTATTTGGCTACCTATTGAATTAAAGCAACTCGATAGCTGTATTTGGTATGCACCTGCTTTTAAAAAATGAATGTGCAGGTGTTTGTGGAGAGGACGAATTCACCTGCAACAATGGCCGCTGTGTTCCCAGCAGCCGTCGATGTGATGCCGACAACGACTGTGGTGACAACAGTGATGAAAGAGACTGTGAAGAAGGTATGATGCAGTGGGCACTACACCTGTAGTGCTTACAGATACATTATTGCATAGGTAATGCTGAAACTAATTTAAAAAAAAACAATTACTAATGATACTGTAAACTGTGCCTTGGCTTTACTTTTCCTCGACTGGAGATATGTGGAACCACGTTCGCCTTATCTTTACCATTTCCCGTCAACCTTCTATTGTTACACTCTTCCCTTACACCGGCAGTATGCGATTCTCTTCTTGAGAGTACACTGTGATGAATCCTAGGATAAATTCATATGTGTGTAATATAAATTTTCGGGTTGAATCCTAGCCAGGGGCTGTCATAAAATTAAATACTACCGTATTATGCTTGTATTACAAAAATCAATCATAACTGCGACGTATTTTATGTAAATATATGCATTAGTATTCATTTTGCTATACACTATATATGTCTACAAGGCGTCAAGGCAGAGAGTCGATCTGGAGACCTAGAGATAGCAAAGCAACGACGCAACCACTAAGCTGCCACAGCATAAAAGCAATTCAAGCAGACGAGCTGAATGTGCAGTTCGCTGCATTCTGGTAAGGATATTATTATTATTATTAAAATTTCATGCTTGAGCTCCCACGGACAGGTAATGCAACCCAAATGAAGCATCTTGCAACACTGGGAAGCCCAAAACGCTGCTAAAGTAAATCCTGTAAAAAACCATTAACAGCTGACTTAAACGCCTGCAAGCCAATACGTCCAAAGGCCGATGCCGGCAACAAATTCCAAACCCTAGCCGACCAGGGCACGAAGCACCGACAGAACTGATTAGTTCGACATCTGACAGCGTCCAAAGTGAAATAGTGCGCTCCGCACGCAGCACGAGTCGCTCTCCCAAAAACCTTGAGGGCAGGGAGAGAAGAGAAGGCAGAGCCGTACGTGTATACAAGGGAGTTCATCTGTCTACCCTCATTAGTTAATTAATAACCTGAGAGATCTTACACTTTCCCGTCTCGTCAATGCATTTCCTTATCCAGACAGCGGGTACATTCATCTGCCCTTGTATTTTAATAGAATATATACAAGGAGTCGAGTCAGGGACTCGATCAGGGGACCTAGATATTAACTATGCAACCTTTCAGGTTTTCAATTATTCTAGGACGACGGACAAGTTCCCTCACATACACTTATGGCTTTCCCTTAAGATCTTGGCCATGGTGCAGCGGCCTAGCGGTAGAGTGACTGCGTGCCAATTTCTACGTCCTCAGTTCGAGCCCCAGACGCGACTCTTTGTATTTATTCTATTAAAATACAAGGGCGGACGGACGAGCCCCGTCTCTGGATAATACCAGGTGTTGACGGGACGATAACTGTAATGAATATACTGTATATTGTTATTTTTTTCATTACATTACCCTGACTGATACTTCTAACAAAGTAGTAAACTTAACACGTTGGTGTCTTTCTTAGGGCATCATCTGTACAGTACTGAGAGTATAATATTTTCTATCGCTGCTGGTCATTTACGTACCATCTGGAGTCTAAATTTACAACTACGCTCAAGTAGACATAAGCACTACTTCCCCTCATTGCCTGCCCTCAGGCTCCTGCTCTGAGGGGTTCCTCTGCGGCTCGGGCGTCTGCGTGCCAATTACGTTCCGCTGTGACGAAGACGACGACTGTGGCGATGGGTCCGACGAGCTGGACTGCGGAGGCGTCGGTGAGTGTTGGCCAGCCACGTAGAATGAAGTAGTCATTGTCGGACAAAGCCCGATCTGTGTTTGCATGGAATTCATTTCTGGGATCCATGTTGGGCTGTGTTGCTGCGCAGACGTTCAAGTCGGCCGTGAATGTTTTCTTGTGTAGCATCGGCTTGCGAGTCGTGGGTGCTTATGCTCAATTTGAGTTTCATTATTACCTGTACATGAACTTCCAGGCTTGTAGATTACTTTATAATGATGAAAGACAGGTGCCTACCTACGACTGTCATTGCGCTATCAGTATAGGAACAACTCAACGAAACGGATTACTCCACCAAAATTCCAATTAAAACCTGACGTGCTGGAATATTGCGCTATTAGCTACAAAACATAAATATGTGGAAAATTATTTTAAATTTGCTCAGAACTTAGGAATGACAGCTAATTTTTGTTTTACCCTTGGCACATCCTATTGTGTGAAAATACAGTGGCGATTGAAATATTAAAGTACTTCTAGTTGTTCCATAATATTTAATATACAAGCTGAGTCCATTCATACCTGCCGCAACGTACATGATCTTACTAATTCAGTTGGTTCATTGATGAAATGCGTAACGTGTGTCTGGCTTTATATACATAAACATGCGATTCCGTCAACGTGTGCGTGAAAAGCAGAAATTCGTTGAGATGATTTAGTTCACCCTCAACTTAAACTACCGCTACGTCTTAATAGGTATTTCTCTTTGTAATGAGGCTTCTTATTACAATATTACGGGTAACTTTCATAAATTCTGCGTATGCTACCATCTATGATCAAAATTAAACATAATCGTTTTTGTGGCCTGGCACCCTCACAGATGGTGCAATTTATTATCATTGTAACGGTCAGAATTATCGCAGGTTTTCCTTTTTGATCCCTTCGGTTTGGATCAACGCTGTCAAAGAATAAAAATCTTTTAGGCAAAGCTAAAGCAGTGGCGTCGCGGCATCATTGGCAGACCAGTGTGACATAATTCTGAAACTAAAGAGAATATTTGGCGCCTGATTTCAGTTACAGGCCTGTGCGAGAAAGATGAGTTCACGTGCGCGAACCACTACTGCATCAGGACCAGCCACGTCTGCGACGACTTCAACGACTGCGGCGACTTCAGTGACGAGCTCAACTGCATCAGAGGTGAGTTTTCACATCGCTCGGTGAAAGAAAAGTTAACTTGACTGCTCAACCAAAGGCGGAAATCCACATACCCTATTCAGCGATATCGATAGAAACCAGTTAGGTCTCCAAAGGCATACACGGCAACAGTCGATCACATAGTGCCAGAGACGGAAGACTCATGTGGCTACTACATTTCCTCACGACTGACGGTCCACATTTCTGGTGAGGCCAGTGCCCCTACAGTGGGCTGAGAATGTTAGAATCGCAGACGCAGCAATCCAATAATTATATCAATAATTCACTTGCTCACTGGGAAGGTAAACGGGCGAATATCAGAAAGAACAGGCATCAGTATAGTATCCTGCCCTATGGGTGTCCAGGAGCGGTCATAACCGTTTTATTTTTGTTCAGGATGATACTTCTCGTAGTTATCCTTGCTATTTCTAATTGTGCGGACATTTATCGCATGAAATGGTATGAACGGAATTTCCAATGCGGCCCGCATTAGATGATGTCTTCGTGTCCACCGCAACAATCAAGAAGATTGAGATTGGCATCACGTATGTTAATGGATGATAGTTTTGCTCCTCCCATCAAGAAGGAACGGAAAAATATCACAAATATGAAAAATTGTTTTAGCTATTTTTGATATTTCTTTTTAGATTTAGACCAGCGGTTTCTAAGGTTCAGTTTTCTACGGACCCCCTGTGAAATCGCCCTCAACCACACGGACCCCCGCCATTAAAATGGCATCAACTTAGTATATTGCGCACAGAATGAGCATAGTAGATGTTGATGGCTTCCATGCTATTTCTTTTCAGTTAATTCAGAACGGCAAAGGCATAACAACACCCGCCAAATATATAATACTTATTCATGTCACAGTCACGTGACGTCCCAGCTCAGCCTATTATTTAATGCAGCGAGTTTTCACCTTTAATTCTCTTAAATTTATTTTGACTGGCCCTAAATGAATATTCACACTGGATGATGGTTAACATATGCTCTTCTCACTATTAAAATTTTTTTTTTTTTGGGCACAGCAAAAGCATTCAGGGGTATTATCTATGCTATTGTTAAAATTTTTCAATTTCAATAAATTGATGTAAAATATTATTATTAGCTATTTAAACTTATCATATTTCACTTATAACCTTATAAAATATTCTTTAATGTTTATCATCTATAGATAAAATTAATATAATATTCCCACGGAAGCTTTAAGAGACATGAACCAGTCGGAGGACCGTGCGTGAACCACACGGAGCCGTAGGTTCATATGCACCCACAATGGGAAACACTGGTTTCGATATTAGCTCAAAGCAGCACCAGCAGCCTGTTTCCCCTCAGAGAGCAGATCGTTATGATATTAACAATCTGATTCCAATCCGAGGACAGCTCGTAATGATATTAATTGTCTGATCCCCTCGGAGGGCAGCTCGTAATGATATTAACTGTCTGATTCCCCTCAGAGGGCAGCTCGTAATGATATTAACTGTCTGATTCCCCTCAGAGGGCAGCTCGTGATGATACTAGCTGTCTGATTCCCCTCGGAGGGCAGCTCTTAATGATACTAGCTGTCTTATTCCCCTCAAAGGGTAGCTTGTAATGATACTAACTGTCTGATTACCCTCAGAGGGCAGCTCGTGCATGTACACACAGTTCGAGTGCGACAATGGCGAATGCATCCAATTGAGGTACCACTGCGATGGGGATAAGGACTGTTACGACGACAGTGATGAGGTCAACTGTACAAGAGGTAATTACTATGATTAAGCAATAAACAGTAGTTATGTTGTATTTTAAAGACATCAATAAACAATGAATAATTATCTTAACAAAGATGCTTGGAGATATGCCGCCAGGTTACAGAATTGCCTTATTTCATTTCTAGAGACTCTTCCATGGTAGCATATTGAAGACCCAAATAATAATAAGCCCCACTGAGCTTCGGAATTTCATCCTGATCACGCTGTTTGAATATCGAGATGAAAAAGCCTACAACAGTTAAAAAAAAAGCTGCTAGTGTTTGGCTATGGAAAGAAAGTACAGCAGAATAAATCAAGAGCTTGTGCTGCAGAGAAGATAAAAAGTTAAAATGCAATCAATGTTAGGATTTTCAAACCATTACTGAAAACCATACTATAGGAACATCATAGTAGAGTAAATGGTGCACTGTATTTCCATTGGTAAAAATAATGCGCTCTAAACAAATAGTGACTTCTAAATCCTGTTCTGAGAATCCGTGTGTCGTGTTCTGTCGTGGTCAATCGTACGGTAAACTTCAACTAAAATAAAGACAAAGTCAACTTGATCGCATCCTCCCCTGGGAAAGCAACGCGCTCTGATTCCTGCTGCAGTTATAGGCCTACTGGCCCCAGAGGAGTGAGCTCGGCTGCAGTCAACCACGTGTGATCAAGAACTATGGTGCCATCGACAGAAGGTTCTTATGCATAGGGCTGCACCCCCTACTCTCCCCATTTCTGGGCAAGGTAAGTGTCCCCACGGTAGCTGTGCATACACAGCAACTGCTGACTCAGCGCACAAAGTACGTAAGGCTCACTTACCTGTCTTGTTACTCGATTCACCATATATGTAAAAACTGTGATGACTGTAAGACCACTCACCTCTGGAAAATGTACTCCACAATATTGGAAGGCTAACTGCTCTAATGCTGTAGCCTTTAACTATATTAAATTAGAAATTTTTCGCTAAAATTTACAAAAATGTAGCGTTTCTCAAACGTGTGCTCAATCAGCCAAAAAATCTCAGAACCCGAGGCAATATCATGCTTTGTTTTTGCCTTTTTTATTTGTTTAATTGCAAGGAACAGACAAAAATTCCACTGACGTACAGAGCGAGAAGCAAATATGAGAAATATTATACGGAAGAGACTGGGATACCAACGGCATCTCGTCTTCGGTAATGGGCCTCACCGTTCATTCATTTTTCAAAAAAATTAATCCAATCTAACCAAATATACTAAAAAAATCTGCCCACGTGCAAGGTTCGCTTTATGTAGGGTTATACCTAGCCTTTATTATCGCTGATTTTTTTTTCGACGAAGTCCAGGTAGTGTTAGGCACTCAACTCATTTGGTGCAGAGTTGGTGATTCATTCTACGACCAGTGGGAAACGCAGCACGACTTATCGCTACATTGCACGTAACCGTCTACAGCTGCATAGTTTGTCTGGCATTATTTAGTAAACATGAGACTTGACAACTTCACCGGTGTGTCGAGTATAACATGGCTTTTTTTGAACCGGCTTGGGCCTCGAACGGTTATTCTATTAGAATAGTTTCATTAACATGTTATGTAATATATAAGTATTTACCCCATGCAATCGCATCTCCTTATCGTCGTTTTACATTTTTTATGCATTTGTGCTGCTCATTCTTCACCGAATTCAACTGTGCAGTTGACAGCAGCTGCAGATGGAATCAGTTTGTGTGCGGCAACGGTAAATGCGTGGCCGCGAGTTACGAGTGTGACGGCGACAACGACTGTGGCGACATGAGTGACGAACGCAACTGTGAGTATCATCATTCACTGGTGCCACTATAGTAATAGCCTTAGCTGGTACAACAGTGAGTTCAACCATAGAACTTGAAACCCCTCGTACCTCAGAATATGGATCAACATTTTGTCTCACATTCTCAATGCTTTGAAACTTTCATTAATAATATTCACGTATAAATATAGTCTCCTTGTCATTTCCACCTGCTGAACGTTTTGGAATTGTGAATATAAAGGCAACATTTTAATTTCAATTCAATTAAGGCCCATAATAGTTAGCAATAAATTACTAAGCCGTTATTATGCTAGAGCAACATCACACAATCCAGCTCTCCAATTATGAACGGTCGTTGATCTTGCCCATCCTTCCCATACACAGTAAAATTCGGTAGCACGATCGACGGACGTTTTGAGTTATTTTGGGATCATCTGGATGAATATAAGTCAAGCATGTATATACAAACGGACGAACAGGTCATCACCAAAATGTGGTCATTTCTGTCTTTTGAAATTTATAACAATTTTTAGAAATTTTCTTTGATCCTTTCATAAATTTTTAATTATGTTATCGACAAACCAAAAACAAACGCGGAGACAATCAAATAACAAAAAAGAACCAATTGATTAACACAAAAATTGAATCATATGCTCCTCTTACCATCCCTAAAAATTCCCGTTAATTTCATGAAGATCTGTTAATAACTTTTTAAACTACGATAATAAGAAACAAGAGGCAGCCAAACAAACAAGCGGTTGAACAGAACTTCACCAAAAGTTAATCATCCATTCCTCCTATCATACCTAACAATTTCTATTAACTATGTTAAGATCTATCGATAACTTTTTGAGTTTTCTTGGTGACAGACATTTATGAAAATAGACAAACGAATAAAGTAGACAAAAACATAACCTCCTTTGTGTAGGTAATGATTCCAGACTGGTTCGCAAGCCATAGGCTGCCGACACCTGGGAAGGAGTTTCATATCCGCAAGCTCACCCTCAGTTGCGTCACTTTCACCAAAAGCAAGCCAAACAACACATACACAAACATTACCTAAGAAGAGCAGGATAAAATCATCACATTGACCAGTTAGCGCTTCTGGCATCTTCACAGTTAGTTGAATAAAATTCAATGATGAATCCGAAAACAAACGTATTCCGCAATGAGAACTGTACAAAGTCAATATGTCTTACAAGTACAAGCAAACTCACACTTCGCACCAGAGACTGGAATCGACACTGTCTATACGATATGTAAACCAAGGTGTCGACATATGTCGATGCTGGTGGCTAACGGATAATATTAACCAATAAGAAGCACAGCACGTTGATGGCTCGACCCTCTTTCGATTGCCACCAACAGGCACTTGCGACAACGACCGGCAGTTCACCTGCAGAAACTCGCTCTGCATCCTTGCGGCCTTCAGGTGCGACGGCGAAAACGACTGCGGCGACATGAGTGACGAACAAGACTGCGGTGTTGGCAAGTAACACTTAATATAATAACATTCATCAGTGACGGAGAGGTTGTATAAATACTGCTAAGTAGTACTTTCAAAAGAGTCACGAAGAAGATTTATATCGTCCTTGTATGTCGCAGGGTTGTGGGATCCTCCGACCCCACCAGAACCAGGCGGCGTAATTCGATTAAATACCCGAATGAATTTATATTCGATTACTTCATCTCCAGATGAACAAGTAGGTTACCACAGCCAATCACCAGTCAGTATGTTCCCACTTCAATAGTGTTGGCTCAGTGATTGGCTGCATGCGCAATGACGTCACCTAGTTGCTTGTCACGTGACGATATAACCTATCTGTAGTTCGGCTGTTCAACAACAGAGAGATAGTTAATTTTTAAATACGCAAGAAGTTAAGTATTGCTGGGGTAGCTCTGCTGCCAAATATCCCGGCCGTCGCAGGAGGTAAAACAGTCATTTAGCGTCGGAGCGGCCTGGTGGCAACTTAAATTTTGATAGGGTCATCACTTGGATTTGCCGAAACATTTTTGAGAGCATAACCCGATGAGTAGTAGACTATCCAAAATGAATCCATCCGAACTTCTGTGTTATGTTCCTCCAATTTCTATGGCGAGCAACAGCACAAAACCAAGAGAGATAAAAAAGAAGAAAAACAAACTTCGAAGCTGGTAGAAAAACTAAGTTCTGAACATTTTCCGGAAATGGTCCATTGAGAAAAATGTTTTCCCAAACTCAGCACCCATTCCGGGGCACCTACGGGATGTACCAGCTCTGGTATGGTCGTGCACCATGTTGGACGAGAGACGAGTGTTTCCCCTAGTTGCACGGGAAAGCGTGTTAGTTTTGGGACACCTTTTTCAGTGTGCCTAATTGTACAGGGCCTTGCGCAGCTCAGGTGAACCATTGTGATTTTCGTACCGGGTGCTTTATAGAGTTTCCCCACGTACGAAGCTTTGGGAGACATGGACAGCTGATCGCAGAATAGCAAGTTGTTGTTGGCAACTCCCGGCTACGCTTTGTCGTTGAAGAGCTGACCCCCCCCCCCCAACTATACTGATTGAGCTATTCTGGTTCAATTCACCGTGAAGCTAAGCGTGCATCTCACTACGAAAATACTCTGCGTGAATGATGCATGGAATAAAAAAGCAACCGAAACGAAAATAACAATTAAAATGCTTTTTTTTAGAATACAGCACTTAATTCATTGGTTTTCGTAATGTGAAAAATTCTTCTGTGCTTACGCTTGTTCGCTTCACATAGACAAGAGTTTAGTACTGGGCATGGAATTAAATAAAATTGAATAATATCTCCTAAACTAATCATTGAGCGAGTAAGGGCAGGATATGGAAGACCTAAAATTTAATTATCTTCTAACTGGCAGGCTGCAACAGCAACCAGTTCCGCTGCCCCAGCGGCCGCTGCATTTCCACCTCGTACAGATGCGACGGCGACAACGACTGTGGCGACAACAGCGACGAGTACGGCTGTGAGTGCTGATACCTCAGCATGATATACTTTCAAAGTGAATTTCAACAGATATTAGCTCAAAAAAATACTAAAATTTACTTGTTCTTTTTCTTCAACTGTTACGGTTTGTACATACATGGTAGAGAACTGAGAAGCTTTCGTTTATGAATCACGTCTACTGTTCTGAAGCACTGGACACGCTTGCGTTTATTTCTTCCTTCTTTTCTTATTGCTTAATTCCTTCCTTCTTTCGTTCCTTATTTACTTCATCCAAGCTCCTTCTTCATGTTGTCTCTTCTTTCTTTCATTTCCCACTTCGTGTTTCCTCCTAGTCTCATCTCTCTTTCCTGTATTGAATAAATTCTGCAGCTGGTAACGAACTCATCGATGAAGTAACAGTGCGACCCAATGACCCACAGGCGAATGTTCAGACGAGGAATTCGACTGCGGCAACAAGCGCTGCGTACCGCTGGACCACGTGTGCGACGGCGACATCGACTGCAGACATGCTAATGACGAACAGAACTGTACAGCAGGTGTGTGTCTGAGTAGGTGCGTTAGAGGGGGGTGGGCAGGCTAGGTGCACGGGATGCATAATGGTGCGCCCAGATTGTGTATGGCAATAAGATGGAAAAAGTTGTCATTCAAACTTTACATAAAATTATTTGTTCTTTAGTTGATATCCCAAACAGGTCTGTATAAGGCAAACGCACCACCTTCCTACTTCTACAACCTATATTAACTGCTTTCCTGGCAAGGATAGAATCATAGCGAGAAGAGCCGCATTTACCGGCAGAAGTAGCGGGCGAGGGAATGCTGATGCTGAAAGCTGCAAATTCGAGTACCAGTCAGCAGGCGAGCTCTTGTGGTAATTGATATGAATAGTCTGTATTTTGATGTCTGCCAGCAATAGCAGGTTTACTGACCTTAGCTAGAAATGTGGCTTGGGTCGGAGCACAGGTCGTTGCCTGAGAGCCTTCCGGGACT
>LQNS02278070.1:3547786-3561237 GCA_001587735.2 Parhyale hawaiensis
CCAGCTGTGGAGTTTGCGTTGCTTTCAGGGACTCGGTGGATGATCAAGTTTTGTTGTCGTGCCTCCTGTTGTTGCTCGTCCAGCTTGTGGCCTACCAGCACCTTTTTCATGATTGTTGTCAAGTTCGCATCACTGATTGAAAGTTTCATGGGTCAAGCTAGTATAAAATAATACAATTTCGCACAACAATATAAAAAAAGAAGTAATTATGTGGAATTGGATTCTACATAGCACAATGCACATGAAACTATAAAATTTATTTCATTGCTTCGTTACAATTTTCAGATTTGCATACCAATGCATATTAACGCTCCTAATTATTGAACTCAATAATATTAAAATTTCCTATTTAATACGAAAAAGCATAACACTGCTGTTGTATCGGACGGTGCCTCGGCTTGTATAATATGATGGTCCTCAAGTTGAATACTAGCGAGAAACTAGCTTGCCTATATTGGTAATTTCAGCCCATGGAGAGTCCGCGGAGGTGTCTTATTTTCAACCTGTCTGTGTTTCTGTCCCTCCACTCTTCTAAATACTTGAGTTAATCATCAAATGCATTGTCTTCTATTGCATTCAATGAAAACGATCTAAAAAATGGCAGAGTTGTGTACAGAATACTACTTGAACTTCTCATAATTCCATTGGCAAATTTTGTATAATGAATGCCACATCGCATCCACCGAGTTGGGGATTTGGTGGGTTGCGGACTAGGAGGACGCAATGTATGTTGATTCTCGTTTCCCTGAAATAATAATGACGAACTATTCACTCCACAAGGTTAGGTTGCCTCAACTGTATTTCTCCAAATACTGTTATAGTCTTTCGTGAACGCATCAAGGAAAAATTTCAGCTCTTCATTGAAGTTATTAGTTTGCCATGTATATGAACTTTTCAAAAGAACAAAAAAAATATTAGAAAATTTAAATCTTCAAGCTGTGACGCAAGTTTTGCTCCACCAGAAAAAATCTATTTCATCTTGAATAACGTTGTAGTACTCTACATACTGAGATGAATCGCTCTAAAAAAATTGTTTGTTCTGTACGAATAGCTTTGTTCAGTGCATTATTTACACGCTCTATATGCATGCTTTCATTTCTTCAGGAAACTTATTTTTTCACTGATGTACATTTCAGCACTCTGTACTTATTACTTATCCTGGTATTCCATCAGTTGCTCATATTTGAAGGACTATGATGTATTAAAAAATTTTCGCATCCATGCCAGAGAGTTTTTTTTTTAATCATGTGACGATTCACATAAATTTTATAACAATCCTCTAAAATGAGTGTCTTTCTGGCTTTTTCGGACAGTTACTTATAGGCATTATTTCTAAGTTTCATTCTTCCATTTTGTGAGTGGCTAACTGAATAGCTATCTACATAACACGTATTATAGCTTAAGTGTTATTATAGTAAACAGCACTGCAAGCATAACTTTACGCTTTTTGGAACTTAATTAAAGAACAAGCAGTAGTTGAAAAACCGAAAGTCTGTGGTTTTTAAGACGATATCCGGAAAACCAATAAATTCAAGCCGACCATGCTGCAATAGCAATGCTAGCAGGTACTTCTATGGGTACCAGTTCCCTGCTTTATCAAGATAAACACAAGTTTATCAAGCCCGGCTGGTATCGCATCTCACACTTACAACTTGTAAGTTCATTTGCAAAGCTCATGCGCCCTTTGGTGCGTGAGAGCCCTTCTATTGGTCAGCGGTTACGAGCAATGAAAAAAAAAAAAAAAATAGGCAAGAAGCATGTAATGAGCTCTCTCATTGGTCGGGTCCACAGAGTTGGTCGCATAACGTTTTACAATGAAAATAACAAGCATGGGGCTCATAAATTGTTTTTCTCTTGAAATGCAGACATTACATGACAGCAAGGTTTACAATGTTGTAGAGTTAGTGAATGCGGGCTATGTTTCATATATTGGAGCTGGCCAAACGGGCTCCGCAATGCAATTGACACTGCGATATAGACCAGTTTGTCATTTCATTCATTGCTAGCTTTATTTTTCATACTGTTTTAATAATCGCGGGTTACCGTTCTAAGCAATCTATATTTTCGCTTTTGATGTAATTGGTAAAACTAGTGATCAGGAGCAGCTAGGTATGTTTAAATTCGTAAGTCTCGTGTAAGTAAATCAGGACTTTTCTTTGTACCGCATCCTTGAAAGTGTAGCCAACTCACGCATCCAAACACCAAAGTGGATGTTTCTACTGTGAAAGCTAATCTGAAGCAATGTTGCGTATCACACGCGGTCACGTTATCGGTTGGTTAAGATCTCTAGTGAAAGCCACATTTTCATACATCCCGCTTTAAATTATAAGAATGTGATTGATACTGACTTAATACTTCGGTAGAACCAAACGGTGTTTACCAGCTGCAGTGCATTGCAAATTTGTTGAAGTCGTTTTGTGTTTGCATTTGTGTAATCAGTTTACAACACATGTCTCACTTCGTATAAGTTGTTCAATAATCAGTGGGACCGAAATTATCGTAGAATGTAAGTGGCAACTCAACGTCTATCTATTTTCTCAGAAGGCTTTCCCAACACCATATCCATGGAGCAGGGATATAAATACCACTGAAGTCAACTGAATTTATAATAAGTGAAGAATGAAAGCAAGTCCAATGAAATTAAAGTAAATGGGAAATAAAATTGTTTGATCCTACGACTAGATTCCTTCTGCCAACAACAAACATTCACCTTCCAAGTCCTACGGAGCACAATGGGGCGATGGTCCCGTAGATAGTGAGGGTGCCTGCTGTGATAGGGGCCCATTGTGAGGGGGACCCACTGTGAGGGGGGCCCACTGTGAGAAGGGGCCCATTGTGAGGGGGGCCCACTGTGAGAAGGGGCCCATTGTGAGGGGGGCCCACTGTGAGGGGGGGGGCACTGTGAGGGGGTCCCACTGACCCAAGCTGGGAGGGCCAGGAGCGGGAAAAGCAGAATTTGTGGGGTCATGCAGTATGACGGTATAAGCATTTTGCAGTGTGCGAATGGCTGTTATTGAAACGATTTGATCCGTGCAGAGAAAAGTCCTAATATTAGGCTTCAGATATTGATACGCTTCGTCACAATTTTAACGATATTATACTCGTATAGTTGCCGGTGCGAATGCATTGCCATCACGGATATGGTTTTGTTTTTCACTGTGAATTTAACAGTTTAGTTTCTCTCCTATTATTGATTTTATATTATTTGGAGTTTAAAGCCAAGGAGGTAGTATAGGAGGAGCGGACCTTAGTTCTTTTCCTCATTTGATGACGTCATACAGAGCTAAAGAGCTCAACTGTAATTTGCAATATATCGCTTCGGAAGTAGAAAGTATAATATAATTCTGCTCGCGGTTTCATACATCCATGCGTTTGTTTACACTTTGCAGTATCACTGTTAGGGAAAAATAGGGCGTCATTGATGCGGTCTTAGGAGAGACCAACAGCAGCCGAGTTAAACTGCCTCTGCTCGCAGATTCTAAAAAAGTACGTTGCAGCACCAAAAACCAGAGTTTGGAGAATCTTAGTCATAATGATTTTCTAATTATTTTTGAAACACGTCTGGGCCGATTTTGATTCTCTTTTGTGGTTAATCTATCTCTGAACACTCTGAGCACCCAGTCCCAGCCACTCGATGTTCAACTAGTTTATCGCGTTGTACTCGCAGATATTGAGCTGACACTCGCTGTTCCCACATCACTTCCGTAATTAGAACCACACTGATATATTTTTTTAAATTCCTTGAAAAATGACCAAATTAGAGCCGTGATGCAGGTACTTCTTCAAGGAACTCTACATTAAGCGTCCCCAAAACTTCGTGTAGCGTCTGTGAACTCATACTAATTTAAACTTAAAACTTCAGCCTAAATTTCTCAAGACCTAACCATTAGCACGAATGACTTCTGAAGGTTGGTTGAAAACCAAATTTTCCGGTAAAGATGTACTTTCATCAACATTTGTGACTGAGCTCGTAATTACAGCTTGCTAAGACAAAAGAAAGATTTTATGTAGCTGGTTCAAAATCAATTAATATGATTCGTCTTTGAAAAGCAAACATCTATCCAACATTATTTTACCTGATGTGCAAACTGCTGTGCATATATTTCTTTTTACTGTAACTTTTACTTGTAAGGCTGCTTTACTTTCCGCAACCATTTTAACATTCACAGTTGGGAAACATACGGTAGCGGTGTCCTCAGCATAGGCAACAACGTCATACAGTTTGAGTCCAATAAGGGTTAACTTTACTAGGTGGTATAACAACAAATGCCCCTGACCCCTTTTGCATGAAAACATCAAAAGACATTTCAAAAAGATTTAGGAGCTGAGATCAAAATTTGTAAAACTTCACGTGTTAAGAAAAAAGGAAAATGGTTTACTGAGAGTCACAGAATTCAGGAAAACGCTTCTATTTTCAAACTGAGGTGGTTAACCGGAGAATCTGTTCTTCTTGCTCCGGTTCTTCAGCCATATTGCCGCAGTGGTTGATCCCATTGCCCATACTGAGACGATGCATGCTGCGGCCAGTATACGGACGGACCTGAACAGATAAAAAAATCCAGTGAACAATATACAGTATAAAACATTGTGATACATAGCAGGCAGAGAAAATTAGACTAGGGAAATAAGTCCCCACCGGATGGAACAAGGCTTGTAAATTATTATTAACCCTACAAAGGGAAACCCGAGGTGTATTGCACCTCGCCCTGCAGAAACTTGCATATTTATTATATTCAAATTTCAGATGAGTTACTGGAAACTTGTGACTTTTCTTAAAATGGCATTTTTCATGTTTTGTGAAAAAATTTAAGTGAAAACACCATAAATAAGTGAAAATACCATAGATTTTATGATAAATGGTCCCTATAAAGGGAGATCTGCGCGATAGTGCACTGCACCCTGCATTCTTACGGCCGGCAGCCCCGTACGTGTTAACGTCAGTTTATTTTGTGTATCTGCATGTAACTTCATCCCAGCTTCATAAACATTATTCATAATAAATATGACCACCTTAGCTAAATGAGGCTACATCAGTGCAGTCGCAGTCCATTGTATACTGCATTATTTTATGAATATTGTTGTGTACACTCGTAGTACATTGATTTTTCTGCGTACGTAGACAGTACAGTCCCTGCAATAGAGCAGGCACCTCACAGTTCCTGCAACACATGCACACTGCCTGCATTGGTGAGCAAACTGCCACTGTTATCGTACTAAATGTATATGAGTGTATGCTTTCTAGCGTTCTCTTAGAAAAGTTCATTTGATGGTGTCTTATTATAATTTACCAATGAATGAACTGATGTTTCTAATTATATCTCAACTCATGTATGAATGTCTGAAGAGTATGCCTGTTGATTTTTAATCCGAAATACCAATTGATAATTAATTTATTAGCAAATCGTTAGGCCCAGGTACATCGCACCTCGCCTCTCCGGTTATAACTCTTTGCTAGGGGTCTCCCTTTCTAGGGTTATTATTACTGGAGGGTCCACGCTGTCAAAAATGACAGCGAGAAATTTGTGGTGACACTTCTTCTTTGATTAATGGACCCGTGCGTGAAAAAATTCACTCAATAATCGATATGTTTGCTCTCTTCTTTGACTTGCCGTTTCCACACTTTCCCACTCACGCTTATTAGCTACTCTTATTTCCTTCTGTAGCCCTTCTGCTTCAAGTCTTTCTTTTCGCTGTGCCACATAGGCGTTTCATCTCTCCATTGATAGCATGTCTTTGTTCGGGAGACTGCAGTAGTCTCGTTGTTCTTTTACGTTCCCTATCCTCTTTCTTAATTACACGTGCGTCTTCTAAAGTAAAATCTTAAGTAAAACACTGCAATGAACTTGATTGTCCTTCCAGTCATCTTATATGCTCTGTTAGTGCGCCGTATCCATAATACCGTCGTCCATACTTAACTCTCTGCTTCACTGAAGTGCTCAAATTTCGGCCTCTGAAGCGAAATATGCACTATCAGAGAAAGACAGTGAGCTAGAAGAAATAGTTGTCTACTGCCCGTGAAAAATCACCAAATCGTGAGTGCCCCGTCGATTATCTGCCGAATTTATGCGTCGTGACCGGAGAAAAAAAAATCGGACTCCGGAAGCTGCATACATATTGTCCGATTTCAAGAAGTGTTTCAAGCAAGAAGAGCATCTAGATGAAGAGTTAAGGATCCGATTTTCACCGCTATCTATTTCTTTCAAAGCGGACACGAAATAATCAAATGAAAACAGTGAGCGTTTTATTATATTTGAATTATACTCTCGCTACTAATATGCATGTAGAGGAAAACGCTCCGACTGCCAACTCAAATTATCGTAAGAGATTCATGCTTTCTACTGAGCAGTACACTTCAATTTGTCTCCGCAGCACACTCCTTCCTTCACACATATAACATCCGAAAAAAGCTATATTAGTAAGCTGTGAAACATCGATGAATTTAATTAACACTGCGTAACCAAAATACACAGTAGCATAATTCCAGCACAACGAAATTTTTGAGCCCAAGAAGTTAGAATAAAGCATTACTACGTCTACTACAGCGGAAAAAATGGCTTCCTCCGCTCTTCGTTGATTTTCTACTAAATATGTACATCATGAGCAGCATCTACAATATAATAAAGACAGCTGTGTATTTCTCTGTTTGTTTATTTATCTGTTTATCCATTTTCTGCCAATACAGATAGGTGGAAAGTAGCCCAGCCTGAAGGCTGTGGTCATCTTGACAAGAGTCATTGAAAATTGATTGGCAGAAGATTGACGAGATTGCAGTTGATGACAAATATGTCTTAAATCAGGGAGAGAAGAAATTAAAACAATGAAGATATTACAGGCTTAGTGTTATCCGTACGATTATTACCTTCTTACCTTCTCCATATATCGAATGTATGGCACAGTATCGGGCGACCTTATGTTTGAATGAATTTCCTGCATTTGCCGAAGATGAAATCGCGGTATACACTGAAGATATCTGAAGCTTCCATTAGTACTCTCGTGCATGTTGATTCTAAGTATCTTCTCATACATAGATAATTTCGTTGTGTTAGTTATTCTTTCAAATTTAATTCAATGGTCAATGAAACAGCTTTGGCTAAGCAAAAACCATTGGACCTATATAGGCTATCCTACCGTATCCACAATACCGAATCGAATCTATTACTTTGAGCATTGCTGAGCAGCATGCAAAAAGCAATGAATTTTCGCCATGTCAAAAAACAAAAAAGTTTCGCTATTGACCAGCTGTGAAGCCGTAAACGCTCATCTCCGGGTGCGTTTAGGTTGGCAGTTCTAATAATCTAATACAAAGAATGACTGTCGTGTGTTTATAACAAGGAGGTTCTAATAGAGAGGAGTGTACCCTATCTATATATCCTACGGGAGCGTTGCGAGTAAACTTTTCCCTTAAACTGGCTGAGTGACTTATCCAATCGGAGAGCGGCATTGCCTCACACAGCATGTATAGAAAGGAGTCCTGAGCTCAAATTTTCATAGTCATTAACTATCGACCAAATTCCGAGCGGATGGAAGTATGTAAAGAAAACTTGTAGCCTGTATACCATCCGATGATGAAAATAACAGGGTGAGCGCTGGGATATAAATCATTAGACACGATTGTCTTTGCCAAAATATTGAGGAACTGCCTGTCTGTATCTTACTTAACTATATATGCTGACCACTGCCACTTCAGCCAGTTTAAGATCTCCAAACGCCAGCTTCAGCCACGTGACAAAGCCATGTGTTTACTCGCCCAGGGAAGGCTTGCGCGTACTCCTCCCATTGAAGCTCCTTGGTTTATAAAGCTATTTATTTATAGCTTTCGTGTCACGCTCTTAACGGGATAGATAGGCGAAAAATAGGCCAGGTTGTTGATTTTGTAATTAAGTAGCTTTTTCACGAAATCGATGACCGGTTGCAGAAGTGGAATCCTTGTCCCCTTGTATCTGGGTGCATTTCTTGCTTGAAACAACTCTTTTGACAGTGAAACTATGGAGATATTTTCTGCTTCTCTTAGCGCGGTTATGGCATCTGATGTTCAGCACGTTCTCCATACATCGAAGCATACTGTGCTGTATGTTTGTTCTCAGTTCACGACGTAAAAATTCCGTACCGTAGCTGATCCATAGAACAGAGACGAAGCTATGATTACTCACAGGGCAACAGACACATTTCTTAATTTCTGCTTTCTGTCATCTATTGACGAAGAATTTTCTCTTCAAGACGAACGAGGGAAAAAACAAATGTACTGAAGGCTCATTAGTCTGTATCATTGATACGCTGCGGAGATTTATGTAGTTTAATTCAGTTATGCTTTGTTGCTGCTTGCTAATGTAAAAGTTTTTTTGCACCTCTTCTGAGGTTTGGGACGATTGTGCTACTAACTCAGTGTGTCTAGCAGTCTGGAAAACAGGGAGAACAGGGAAAACTCAGAGAAAAAAAAATCGCTCAGAGATAACAGGGAAAACTCAGAAAAAAATGGACCAAGAATCAAAATACTCAGGAAATTTCTGCAGGGCAGTGGATGGTGTTCATTCTGTGGGGGTATCTTTATGAATGCTTCGTTCCCCCAGAACCTGAGCCGTATGAGGATTATAAATTTTTGTTCTGTAGTAGCGCGGAAAGGTAGACGACAATCTAGATCTATTTGCGGTAAATCCTAAGATGTTGAGGGAAATTTGTAACATTTTTAGGTCCATTCAGCAAAAAACCCATTGTTAATCACATTCTTTGAGAGAAAAATGGACAATCTGACACTCAGGGAGATTTAAGAAAAATCAGGTTGAACTCAGATAAAGCTCAGATTTTAGAAGTCCCGATCGCTAGACACCGCCATGCTGCAGGAGCTATATGATTTGACACCGAACACTCATATCTTATGACAATTTTAGTTGGCCTTTGTAGCCTATTTTCGAAAGAGATGTTAGTTACGGAAGTATGAACAATGACGACGGGTCATCCCGTATGCATCGCTGTCATTTTTGATAGCGCGGTCCCTCTAGTAAAAATATAATTTCAATGTAGAGAAAAAGTAACGAATATGAGACTCCACGGGAACGGCAAGAGAAGCTATAAGAGCAAGATCTGCATTCAATGTTAATAACGATAATTATTCCCAATTTAGCCACCTTTTGCGACCTCGTCTTTTTATTGACCACTGAAATCCATCAGAAGGAAAGAGGATCGTCAAAATCTCCAGCGTGGCAAGAAATGCATCTACAACATGAATACAGACCGATATGTATTTATCTGTTTCTTTACTTGTGAATTTATTTATCTGTCCATTTTCTGTCACGCTTTAACAAAACAGATAGGCGGAAATTAGCCCAGGTTGGAGGCTCTGGTCGTCCTCTCAAGTTCCATTGAATAGTGATAGGCAGAAAATAGGCCGGGTTGCAGAAGATGGCAAGCGTATCTTAATTATGGACAGTTGACATTCAAAAATGAAGATATCGCAGGCTTTGTATGATTCGTGCGAGTATTACCTTCTCCATACATCGAATCTATGGCAAAGTATCGGGCGGCCTCAAGTCTAAATGCACGTCTTGCATTGCAGTAGTTGAAATCTCAGCATTGAAGGTATCTGAAGCTTCCATTGGCACTCTCATGCCCTTGCTTCGTAGTTTCTTCCCGCAGATGATTTTGTTGCATCAGCTATCCTTCCAACGTTGATGCAATTGTCGACGAAACAGCTTTCAATAACCAAAAAACTATCGGACAAATATGACACACTAGGGTATCTATGGTACCAAATCGAATCATTATTTTCAGTGTTGCTGAACTGCCTGCAAAAGTAATTAATTTTCTTCGTGTCAGAGAAAGAAAATAACAGTGTCGCGGCTGAGTAATTATGAAGCCGTGAAACCTCATCTGCATGAACTTTAAAGTAGGCAATTGTATGAAGGAGAGCATGGTTAATGAAGCAGGAACAACACAAACTCTGCGCTGTCATTTCTGACAGCGCAGGCACTCTAGTTGAGATAATAAAGGGATAAGGATCTTACTTTTGCCTTTTCTGCAACCTGGTAATCGATCATTGTGAAAACGAAACTTCATTACGAAATCTGCAACCTGGCCTATTTTTCGCCTACTTCCTTAAGAGCGGTCACGAAAATACACGAAGCGGTTTATTACATGTATTAGGCTTATTGAAATTACACGCCTGGAGTCGTGCACTACGGTATGACATTGAAACTTAAATGAAGCTCGAGGAAACACGGGGGAAGCTCGAAACGCTGCTAAAACGTTTCTAATGGAAAAACACTAACACTTGACTTGAAAGCTTGCAGATCCATCCACCTGGCCGAACGTGAATCCCGGCTACGAATTTCAAGACGAAACCGATTAGGGTAGAAAAACCGACTCAAATGTTGAGTTCGGCATCCCGTTGTCTCCAGAGTAAAAGGGTGGCCATAAGCATTAGCAGGCGTGTTTCTTCCAAAGACCTAGCGGGCAAGCCCAGCGAAATACAACCAGAAGCTTTCAGAAATTAAGAATATGTCCCTTCTAGGTTCATGGAGAGGATAAGTCTGGTAAAACGATCATCAACAACGAAAACCTAGTTAACTTGATTTGAAATGAAATTTTTGACCTTCTATGTTATTTTCAACGTCGGTTGAGACAAACTGAAACTGATCAAATGTTCTAAATTTCAACTACTGCTACGGAACATGAAGTCCGAAAGTAATCAACTAAATGACGATAAGCGCTATAGGTATGGTGTAGTCTATATGCCCGAATACATGACACTGTGGTGCATATGGTGCTGAGAATCACCACTGCAGTCCTGCTCGTCACTCATGTCACCACAGTCGTTGTCTCCGTCGCATTTCCATCTATTGCTGAGGCAGCGGCCGGTGTTCGCACACTTGAACTCTGTAGAGGTGCACTCGCCTGCCCGAGGTAATAATATCCATGCGTCATGACCACAGAGATGCTTTATAACTGATTTTAACCAAGAGAAGGAGACTTAGAAATTTTGTATAAGGAAACACTATGTCGGCAAGCCTTAAACCCAGTCTATTCAGGCTGTTGGGTACTTTGCTTCATGTATACTTTGTCCTGCTGTTATCCGACGGGAATAAAGGCCTCAGTACAGCGAGGTATTGTTACTATGGTCTGATAGTGAAAGATGTGGCAAAGTTTAGGTAAATAGTTTCCACTGCTTATGTTTATCAGACAAGCTCATTGAATCCACAGCCTCCTCCCTTTTGAGAGAGACGGTAATGGTCGCCTGCGAAACAGTGGAAAACAGTCAAATGTTAAGCTCACAAAACTACTCTGAGCCAGGAATTTTTCCTGTATTTCATAGCGAATGTCTTTTATAGACGCTTCTCTGAAATTGTCGGTGCGGAGACAGTCAATGCGTTTAAGAATCGTTTTGACAAACATTGGGAGCGACACTCTCAACAGATACGAACACCTCTTCCAGGAGTCACAAACTCTCAGCAGCCAAAGATTCAAAGGCCACCTTAATCCATTATTTTTCACGCCCCAACTAACTTAAAGTTTCCAAGCTCCAGCGGATCTGCAGCAAAAGTTCGTGCTTGCAAGATTATCCGCTTCTTTCAGTTTTTTTTCTCTTCTTCTTTTCTTCCTCAAGTATCTAACTAATTTCTGCATAATGGCAATAGCTCATAGAGGGCCGGAGCGTAGGTCCCGGCTGCTCTGTGAAAATGACCTGTTTGTCCGTGTACGGTCAGTTATCTAATCTAAATTACTGACGCAGCTGTGTGTTTCCAATAATGCATGACGCTATCCAACTGCATTGACGTGTCTTTTTTAAAGGCCAGACTGCGTCAAGTTCTGTGAACTTAATTACAACGCTGAACACATGGCTGAACAAGAGAGATATATAGCAACATCGCTGAACTACAGAGACACATAGCAACATGGTTGACTACAGAAAGACACAGCAAGAAGGCTGACTTCATGTGCAGCTCAGTTAAGACCACATCAATTGCCATGTAGTAAGCTAGAAACAATTTATTTCTAGCTAAACCATATATAAGTTTCCTCACAGTGGCTCTCGTCACTCAAGTCACCGCAGTCGTTTCCGCCGTCGCACTCGTGCGATCTCGGGATGCAGTTGCCGTTGTCGCAGGCGAACTGCTCGCTCCTGCATCCTGTCAACAGAAGTACATCGTCAACACACATGGGAGCAGAAGAAGAATAACAGAACAAAGAATCATCAGTAGCAGCATGAAAACAGAAGGAAACAAAGTGGGCACGAAAGACAGATTTCTCGGAAGCCTATAGCTAACGATTAAGATGGGGCTACAGAATCCTACCAGGACTCGCTGCTCCCCATAACGCAGGAGGTGCAAACCTAACCCTGTTGTCAATGGCCCATCCTAAGTCTCCTGAGGGGTAAAATACCTACCTTGTGTTGAGCACTCCGATTCGTCACTCAAATCGAGGCAGTCGTTGTGGCCGTCGCACTTCTTGATGGGGGGAAAGCACTGACCGGTGCTGATGCATCTGAAGTCCCCCGGCTGACACTCGACAGCTGAAGATGTGGAGTTAGTCAGCAAATAGAAACAACAATTCTATGTTCTCCATCTCAATGTACCATGTGAATCCTATCGATAGAAAATAACTATGATTGAAAATTCATAGTTTATTTGCCATTGTGAAAGGTTGTACGGATAACATACAGCAAATATTCTTAAATAAAATAACTCAGTAAGTGTCCTTTTTTAATTTGGGTCGGTGTAAGGAGGGCGCCGTAACTAAGGGGACCTCGTTTCCAGCGACATAAAGCTGAGGATTCGGTTAAACGTATTGACATCCTAATTAATATTAATCCAGCATAGTATAATTGGGTGGATATCATGATCTATCTCTATAAGGTATCATGGTCGGTCTCTTGGATCAACTTCTTACCCAGCAAAAACCAGGGTCGCCTCAGAAGGCGGCGACCCCAAATTTTGTTAGAGTTTAGCGCCAAGAGGACTTCTTCTTGTTTGGTATCATGGTTGATGGCTGTATAAGTTTTAGGTCTACTTCTTGTGAGGTACATAACAAGTGACAGCGAAAAAAAGACCTCAATACTTGCAGTCCGATATACGAACTATTGCTGCGGAATTCAAACTTATCAGCAGTGTATTTCTACTTGCATGGGAGGTCAATGCGTTGTAGCACCATAACTACTTTGTGTACCTTGTGGTTCTCCAGAGGAAGTCGAGGTTACGCCCTTCTCATCCAGTGTGTAGAGCCTCAATGCTTGTTTATTTTCTCTCGCTTGGATTGCAACTAACGCCCAGTTGGAGAGCCAGAAGCGAATTATCTCCACCGTGCACTTAACTGTAGACTACTGGTCTATTTGGCATTCTTTAAATTTGACCCAAAGTTGACGTTTGAGCGCCACATTCGTTCGGTTGCCTCACGTGCATCGCAGAAAATTGGTCTTATGAGGCGTGCTTGGAGGGTTTTTGGCTCTGTAGAATTGACACGTC
>LQNS02278070.1:3607373-3629763 GCA_001587735.2 Parhyale hawaiensis
GGTCTAATGGATATTGAAGGTTGCTTGAGTGCTGGTCTAATGGATCCTAAAGGTTGCTTGAGTGCTGGTCTAATGGATATTGAAGGTTGCTTGAGTGCCGGTCTAATGGATATTGAAGGTTGCTTGAGTGCTGGTCTAATGGATATTGAAGGTTGCCTGAGAATGTCGAAAGCTTGGTAAAAATAAAATTCGTCATCCAGAAGAAGTATTATTTTACGTTAATTAAACAAAAGTGAGCAAAGGAAAATATAATCTGGATTTCCAAGACTAAAAGAAAAGTAGAAGTCGGTAGACCGAAAGTGGAAAGGAAGAAGGTTGGAGATGTGGCATTTTTTTTTATGTTTTGCCGATCTCTATGATGTTAGAATATCATGAAGGAACCACATCCCGCTTATCGATCTTATTCATCTCTAACTTGATAAATTTGAACTACATGCAATTGATGTAGTTAGCTATGTTACTATTGTAAAATCGTATAAACGTTAGAGTTCTTTGTTACGATACTAACATGACCAACAATGTGTATACTCATACCCAGGTAAAATGTGTATATCAATTTTCCTTGAAATATGCTAGAAACGATTCGTTCTTATACTAAACAACAGAAGGCGGTGGCTGAGGCCAATCCACTTGCATAAGACAATCCTGCCCCATTTATCAGGTCGATTAGGGTTTTATCCCTCAATGGTGTCCCAATGAAATGTGTGTTCGACAGTGTAAACCTGAAACTGTTGGAGTCAGTCATATTTCATTTTTGGTTCTTCTCTCAGAGTGTTTTCGACGCTTTAAAGTTGCCTAGAGCTTCATTTCAGCCTGTTTGTCCTTCCCTTATTGATCCAGCGTACGTAGTTTTTGGTCATCACCATAGTTTACTGGATGCTCACAGCCCGCTGTTGCAGCATGCATAGCTAAATGCTGCACCTGTATCTCAGTATGATCTCCCACCCCATCAGTCAGAATACTACTGAAAGTCTTTGATTTTGTGCGCGTATGCGGAAAGTCATGGTAAAGACCCGTACTGTTCGTTATACATCAGTTGCAACAATATATAGTATTAATTATTTGTAGGAGTATGCAAGTACGGGGGCTTCAAGTGCGTGGCGGCCAACAAATGCATTCGGCCGAGGCAGAAGTGCGACGGAGACGACGACTGCGGCGATATGAGTGACGAGCAGAACTGCACCTCTGCATCTTCTAATTCGAGTGAGTCTTACAATCAAAAAACGTCAAATATATAATTCATTCTAAGCGCTGCGCCTTCAGTAGAATTTAACTAATTATTTTGCCTGCTTGACAGCCTGCGCCAGCGACCAGTACAGCTGCACCAATGGCCGCTGTATCAAAGCTGCCTACGAGTGCGACGGCGACAACGACTGCGGCGACATGAGCGACGAAGGACATTGTGAGTGAAAAAAAAAAGCCCCGGCTCTGAATGAGCACGCGTACCCGTGCATTTACGGGCTATACCTGCCATGGTGTCTCGAGCATCACAAGAACTGTTTTTTTTTTAGTGCACGCCGAAGCAAGTATTTTCTCTCACTGCACGACATTCCGTGCTGCTTTTGAGCAACGCTGCTCTGACTCTACATTGCGTGCTGCTTTGGAGCAACACTGCTCTAACTCTACATTCCGTGCTGCTTTGGAGTAACACTGCTCTAACTCTACATTGCGTGCTGCTATGGAGCAACACTGCTCTAACTCTACATTCAGTGCTGCTTTGGATACAACACTGCTCTAACTCTACATTCCGTGCTGCTGTAGAGCAACACTGCTCTAACTCTACATTCCGTGCTGCTTTGGAGCAAGACTGCTCTAATTCTACATTGCGTGCTGCTTTAGAGTAACACTGCTCTAACTCTACATTGCGTGCTGCTTTGGTGCAACACTGCTCTAACTCTACATTGCGTGCTGCTATGGAGCAACACTGCTCTAACTTTACATTGCGTGCTGCTATGGAGCAACACTGCTCTAACTCTACATTCAGTGCTGCTTTGGAACAACACTGCTCTAAACGTCATTGCGTGCTGCTTTGGTGCAACACTGCTCTAACTTTACATTCCGTGCTGCTTTGGAGCAACACTGCTCTAACTCTACATTGCGTGCTGCTTTGGTGCAACACTGCTCTAACTCTACATTGCGTGCTGCTTTGGAGCAACACTGCTCTAACTCTACATTGCGTGCTGCTATGGTGCAACACTGCTCTAACTCTGTATAGAAAACAGAAAGACCCCAACATCACACACAGGCAGAAGCCTTCTATCGGCGGCACTGTTAGTCTTAGTCTTGCTGTAGATGATGAAACGATAAAAAACTATCATTCTCAATGTGTTTTGTTGCTCTATTACTTTTCTTCTCAAATAGTGCTGGGCTAGAGCTTTAGATTCGACGCATCTTCAACAATCTTATTTGTCTATATATAGATTTTTACAGTTAAACCTCAATTACTGTTATCATGATAAGCTGGTGATGGTGACTCTTACGGGCAGTAGAAGAAGGCCAAAAAGCGTGTGGCCTATGAAAAAAAAGAATAATTTTTTTTAAAGCAAAAAAAAAAGAAAAAGATGGCGATGATTAATCAATGAGCGGGGCAGACTACTTGTCACTAAATTTACAGCTGTCGAGCTAAATCTTCATACTTTTAAAGGCGTTTGCAGCTCTGACGAGTTCAAGTGCAAGAGATACGGTCGCTGTATCAGAATCGCTTGGATGTGCGACGGACGCAACGACTGCTACGACAGGAGTGATGAGCAGAACTGCACCACCTCCAAATCTGCCATATCGAGTAAGTCCAGACACGTCGTATGTAGCAGCCTTGTGGAGTCGATATTCTGTATGATGAACTTAGATAGTTAGATAAGGTTACATACTGTACATAGCTGGCTGAAGACGGTTCAACGGGTCCATTCTCATATAGTAGCCAAGACTAATGTATGACTCATCCAGTTTTTGACGGTTTTCGATGTGTGCGCTGGTGCACCATCTTGCTGAAATACGTAATCTCAATCTTCAATGATTTTTCTGATCCAAGGAAGAACTTTTGTGGTCATGATATCCCTGTATTCAGCCCCTGTCAACCTGTAACTGCCCTTGCACCACACTGGAGGCATCTTCTCTCCATTGGTGTGAGCTATTGACATTTAAAGGAAATAACTTGATGAATAATACTGCTTCACTTTGATAGGCTGTAGCAGTGGCCAGTACAGCTGCAACAACGGTAATTGCATCACGGGATCCTACGAGTGTGACGGCGACAACGACTGTGGCGACTGGAGTGACGAACGCCACTGTGAGTCTTTAAAGCATAATCAAAGCCGTCTATCTATTCGTCTGGCTAACATTTGGCTATGACTTTTTATTTAGTAGTACTAATGCCGCCCCATCGTCACAGAACAGCGATTTCGAACCAGGATGACACCGCTTCCAAGGGCCAAAGAAAGATCTAGGGGGGGGGGGGGCGGCGGTGAAGTAGTCCGTGGGAATCTAGGGGTGATTTGGTGGCGTCATGGGCAACACTGAAACTCTTGTAGGTAATTACCGTCTTGCTATTATTTAATATCTACGCACATACACGAGAATGTATTTGGACAGCAGAATCAGTTTATTTGGCGATCTCAAAGTACAGTTTTAAAACGCAGTTAGGCTTGGTTCCTTTCGGTTTGGATTTCATCGCCGGCATCAGTGTTCGGAGGGTTCGTCTGCAGGCGCTTCAGACAGCTCTTAATGGGTTTCTGATGCAGTTTCCTTAGCAACGTTCCAAGCTGCATAATACTTCATCCCGATTGCACTACCTGTCCGTGGATGCCAGGGTGTCAAATTTTACTAAATTATTAATAATACACATATGTATTTTCTTTTTATTGTCATATATACCCATATCATTTGCAGGCGCGTGCGATCCTGACCAATTCAAATGCGAGCTCTCCGGCCACTGCCTTAACCTGAGGATGAAGTGTGATGGTCACATGGACTGCGACGATATGAGCGATGAGGTCGACTGTTGAAATTCTGCACCTCCGCTCTAGGACCATAGATTTCGGTTGAGTCAGAGAGCCCTGACCTGACTTTTTAGGAGCAATGAAATTGGGGAATTACCCAAATGCCGAACTAACCCTATTTCTGAACAAAAAGCTTCATTATTTGATAGGTTTATTACAAAAGCCTATCAAATAATGACTGCTTATTCGGAACTGCATGTGGAAAAATTTTGTCTGGACATCTATGCCCTGCGCACTTCTACCGTGTCCCTATGTGTACCCATGAAACTATGTATACAAAATAAACTATGTGTACCTAATAAACTATGAGAACCAAATAAATTACGAGTACCTAATGAGGTGTGTTGGTGCCGCGCCTCTCCACTGTCACTATACGCTATTTGCACAAACTAGATAAAAATAGAAGTAGCGCCACTTACTAACAGTTACTGTAAGTGTCTTTTTTTTCAACATATTAAAAGTAATACGAACTTGTCTAAAAATCTCAATGTAGCTGGCCTTTGCATGAATTTCGTCTGATTTGGTCATGTATTATACCAGATTACTGCATGATGGTTTTCGATGGAGATTATAACAAACTATTCCTCTCAATATACCCACTATAGAAACTACGCTGCAGATACACATTAAGAGCATTATTCTTTTTAATTAACCTATGAAGAACACATGAACAGATCTGGCTCTCACCTAAAAATTGTTTTTCTTTTGCTCGGTTTCCCCCCATCAGTCTGTCAGCTCTACTAGTATTTCCGGTTTAGTGAGGGTGGGAGCCCCCAGGACTTCACTAACCCAATGCTACCTGAAGCTCTGTAGGTGTGGAGTCATTATCTAACTAGCCACTCGCCTAATTGCTTCTTGGTCCCAACAAGACCCGCCCATTTTACATTAGTTTGTTGGTGTCCCAAGCAATAGTACAGCAGTACCTACAGACAGCTCATGGGTAAAAAATAATTTTAATTTAAATTAAACCGGCACCAAATGACAAAACTTCCTGTAACAATATCTACATTCTCTACCAGTGATGTGTTCATTGTTTGGTCCGAAGAATATCTCAGATCAAGTTCAGTTGGGCACCGAATTTAAGCCCTATAGGCTTGACCTGTTCCAAACCTCAGACAGGAGCACCGGCCTGGACCGCACGCTGGAGCGGGCCCAGCATGATCGCGTAACCTCCCACTTGCAACACAATTTGAAGTGACAAAGCCAAAGTTTCTGCCTGACGCTCAGGGCAAAACATGCATGAATAGCCTAATTTCGAGGCCCGGCTGAACACGCTCTTACTTTCTCTATAACACTTCAACTGCTCTTGTTTAAAGAGACCTGCAATGTGCGCCAGATATCAGTGGATATCTGCAAGGCATTGATAATGGTGGGGGGGACGAAAGAAAGTGGGCTCCGAAAGATATCCTGAAGGCTAACTAAAAGCTCTAAAAAATAAAGTTATATGTGAGCACTCTGCAGGCGCAGTTCCGTTTATCATTAGAAAGGCCAAAGACAAATATTAACCCTACAAAGGGAGACCCGAGGTGTATTGCACCTCGCCCTGCAGAAACTTGCATGTTTATTATTTTCAAATTTCAGATGAGTTGCTGGAAATTTGTGACTTTTTGTAAAATGGCATTTTTCATGTTTTGTGAAAAAATTTAAGTGAAAATGCCATAGATGAGTGAAAATACCATAGATTTATGATAAATTGTCCCTATAAAGGGAGATCTGCGCGATAGTGCACTGCACCCTGCATTCTTACGGCCGGCAGCCCCGTACGTGTTAACGTCAGTTTATTTTGTGTATCTGCATGTAACTTCATCCCAGGGTTATAATTATTGATGGACAATGCAGCTTCATAAACATTATTCATAATAAATATGACCACCTTAGCTGAATGAGGCTACATCATTGCAGTCGCAGTCCATTGTATACTGTATTATTATATGAATATTATTATGTACACTCGTAGTACATTGATTATTCTGCATACGTAGACAGTACAGTCCTTGCAATACAGCAGGCACTCCACAGTTCCTGCTACATATACACACTGCCTGCATTGGTGAGCAAACTGCTACTGTTATCGTACAAAATGTACATGAGTGTATGCTTTCTAGCGTTCTCTTAGAAAAGTTCATTTGATGGTATCTTGTTATAATTTACCAATGAATTGATGATTCCAATAATATCTCAACTCATGTATGAATTTCTGAAGAGTATGCCTGTTGATTTTTAATCTAAAATACCAATAGATAATTAATTTATTAGCAAATCATTAGGCCGAGGTAAATCGCATCTCGCCTCTCCCGTTATAACTCTTCGCTAGGGGTCTCCCTTTGTAGGGTTTGATAACTTCAGGAGTCTAGTCTTGTTATTTCGATCATCAGCGAATATGTCTAAATATTACTGCTAGTTTTCAGTGATTTCGGGGAATTCCTAAAAATTTTATAATTTCGTGAAATGTCCTAGTGAAAAAGGCATTATATAAAATGAGTGAAATTTTAAGGAATTTCACGAAAGTACTTGAGTCACATTTTCTTTCACTGCAATATATATTCCTCAATACATGTACAACATTCATTGCTGGCTTCATTGCACTATACTTATAAGTACAGTATATAACCATTCGCATGTCCAAGCACAATACTTCAATTGGAGCCATAATTTTTGGAGGATAAATAAACATTTTCTCTCCCGAAAGATAAATGTACTTGGTGACCTCCGTATCATCAATGGCGTGGCCTCGTTTGATGGGGGTGCACCCCACTGGACCTAAGGCCTCGTATCCCAGGTACAATTAGTCAGAGGCGAGCACACCGATTCATCTGTACCTGTGCAGCCTGGGGGAGTTGCTGCGTGAGCAAAGTACGTGCCGTCAGGGCACGTTAAAGGACCATTTACGACTGTAGCATATTCGCATACGTAGTATCTGGTACAGTCGTACGGATCTGGGCATATGCCGACGAAACAGGCCGTGTTGCAGGGCTCAGGTGGCGGCGATCTGCAGTTGAGGTCAACGTCGACGTACCCATCTCCTCCGCAGTAAACTTCATATCTTGCTTCACCATTTTCAGGACAATGATAACCTCTCCGACAATTATAAGTGTCGACATCGACGATATCTTCATTTGGGTGGCCATCGCACGGGTCAGGATCGACGCATTCCCCCCCTCGACACGTTTTCAATGAATCCGTCCCAAGCGAACAGGCGAAGGTGTCGTAGATGCCAGTCTCGTCGCAGTGGTTCACGATGGTAGGATCGAAGTAATCACAAGTGTTTTTGGAACACTTGCAGGCGTTGGTTGCCTCAACCATGGGCACGCATTTCGATACATCAGAGATATGCTCGCAAACCTGTAGTAAAATTAGATTTAGTGTATTTTGTAACCTAGGGAAATGGATGTGTATTTCTCGGAGAAAACGTGATGGCAAAGGAAATAACGAACTATGCACACAGCCGACGCATTCATGCGAAAATGAGATTTTTTTTTGAAAAATTTAGGAGGGCTCGTTCATGAAGCCTTCATGTCGACGTTGAGGATTTTTTCATTACCGATATTTTCTGCCTGACGCTTAGAAAAATAGGCTTACAGGAATTTTCAGAAATATTGTGGCTATACCTGAGTCTTTGTGCATCGGAGAAGATGCTGTAACAGCGCTTGGAAGAAAGTTAGAGTCAAGTGAAAAGCATGTTCAGCTTAAACAGGGTGCCTGAACTGGTCAACAATTGCTTAATTTTCATTTCAGATTTCAAATCTATCTTAAGTCACTGATGTAAAGTATAAAGCACAGTAACTTACATAGCCCAAGGGACATTCTTCCAGTTCCTCCAGCTCTCCGGCAACGCACTTGATGGGCTGAACACATGAGGCGCAGTGGTACCCGTCGGGTTTTCCCAAGCAATAAGACGGATCATAGTTCTTCTTCTCGGATCTGGAAGACAAAAGGCAAGATGTAAGACTTACTCTAGTAGCCACGAACAGAATCTTATCTACTGACACAGTAAGCATTTGCGCAAACAACTTGATGAGAGGGTGCTGTGTAATCTTAGCATCAAGCTGTGCGTATGAATGCATAGTGTGACCCCGCAATATGAGATGCAGAAACGCGCTTGGTCACGAGAAAAATAGCCTAGTCTAATAGCGGGCTCGCACCTACGCAGAAAGTTGCCCAGTTATTCAACTATTCATTTCGGCGATCACGTAGCCTTGGCTAAAGCTACTGTATAATGTCATTGCAACTTTAAGCTAACCAGAAAGTAGGTGGAATATTCAATAAAGTTTGACTATTGACTCTTGCCGCAGTTCACAAACGGCCAGAAATTACTGATATTTTATGTATTCTTTTTAGTGGCGTAGCAATATGCAAGCCGATTCCATGTCCGTTGCGACGTATTCGAATGAGGGATTGTGTGGCGACGCAATTTTTTGCGTAGGTGTACGCCCGCCCTAAGAGTTATTAATATTGATAATTTTGATAGGTTTAATACTCACAGATATACATTATAATACAGTTTTCGATGACATTTCAAATTCGAAATAGTTATTTAGCTGAGTAGCCCATAGAGATAGTTGTTAAGATTTTTGGGCAACATGTAATAACATAGGCCTACTAGCATAATCGCATGATGAATTCTTTATACTGTTTGTATAAAGCGTTATTCGAAATAGGATCTAATACTGTATGGGCATTGGTATTCTATTAACAAAAGACGGTGTTTCGAAACTAGTGAATGGCTTCATTTTACAACATACAATCGGTAAGGATATTCAGACTAACTAAGTCCAGTTTCATTATAAAGCACGGCGGGGTTACCTACTTCAAAATTGGACGCATAGTTGCCAGTATATACAGTACTACTGACAGGTTTTCAACATGCGTATTACTGTCATGATTTGGATTATCACTTCACCAAAATTAAAAAAAAAAAAATTCTTACGTTTTGAGTGCACGAAATGAAGATTTCATAAACCGACTTGAACCAATAGAAGAAATGAAGATTTCATAAACCGACTTGAACCAATTGAAGAAGAAGAAAATTGATCCGTTGAATTATTACAACTCACCTGACGCCGACAGCAAACACCACCTGCAAAAAAAAAAAAAATAGTTAAATAACTTTCTAAACTTTTCAATCTGAAATATTAGCAAAGTAGCTTTAACAAATAAGTCCCTTTCACATACATTATTGGAGGGTTTTATGTTGCCCAAGAATCGCTGCGAAATTGACCAAATTAAGCAACATTATACAGGGCCAATACCGTAGCTATAGCAGTCACCTAAAATTCTTTATTTAGAATGATAAAATGTTGATGAGTGTGTAGATGTCGGTAAAAAATTCGAAAATCCCTTGACTGCTGATGCTACCCACGAGTATGACTAACTAAGTAATCATTGATGCTGCAAGCGGTATTTCACAGGAATTTGGAATCTCGAACACGTGCGTTAATGTGTTCGTTACGCACAGTATAATTCGCTGTAACATTACATCTCTAGCACGACAATGTCACTAGCTGGAGCACTTAGACGTAAAGTAATGTAAAGAACGTTTCAACTACAACAGGTGACATTTGCATAAGTTTGATATATTTGTGGATTGCGAGTGAATTTTCATTACAACAAAGTACNATCTCTAGCACGACAATGTCACTAGCTGGAGCACTTAGACGTAAAGTAATGTAAAGAACGTTTCAACTACAACAGGTGACATTTGCATAAGTTTGATATATTTGTGGATTGCGAGTGAATTTTCATTACAACAAAGTACATTTTGAAAAGCTGCCCAAACGCAAAACATTTGTTTTTTCTTTTTTAAGTGAAGCGTACCCACATTTCGATTTTAGTGTGCAGCGGGCTTTGTGAGGACTTCGATATAGACTTCCCGCTGAGCAACTACTGTTTTCTTCATAACCCCTACTGCACCCTACTAGCCACCCATGTACTAGAACTGTCTTTCATCCTATGTCTAATGACGCCTTTAAAAAGCGGTATAAGGATTATGTTATGCAATTGTATTAGTCTAATTACTACGTGTTACCCAAAAAAGTTCTACAACTTTTCTATGAGTTATACAGATATATTACTCTACGTATATTGTACTCGGAAAGTTTTCATTATTGTAATGTTTATTTGTGTGTAATAAGCGCTATCAAACCTATCATTGTCATAAGGCTTTTTAATATTTTAATATTCAGTTTGGAATTTTAATGTCTCAGCACTTCGATGCCGGGAAAACATTCGTGAATCGCACTTTCAACATATTAGCAGACGTTCAGCACGCACACACCTAGTCTGAAAACATCGAGAAATTCTGTAGCATAGATACGGTAGCATGAACGACGCGATGCACGAGCTGAATATTACTTATTGCATTGAGCGTGCAATTGCTTAGTGTGAGTCAAGAATATGTAACCGCACGGCGTGGCTTGGAGCTACTGAAAACTATTGATCGTATTTAATAGAGTTTTTTTCCCATGTACATAAAATCTTACCAGGAAAAGTATTAGGCGCTGCATCATGCTCCTTGTTCTTTCTTAGCCCTCGTCTAGTCTATCCTTGTGAAATAAATCTGAAAAGAAAAAGTAACAGAGCAATAATAAAATACATAGCGAGATGAAACAAGCAAATGAGTGCTTCTTAACATTACTAACAACTCCTATAAATTTTATAAAGATCCATTCATTATTTTTTGAGTTATTGTGCTAAAAAGCATAACATTAAAGACAGTGACAAACGAACGAACAAACTCACGGATCGTTGCAAAAATTGGGTCATTTACTCGTCATATTATATCAAACAACTCATGTAAATTTCATAAAAATCCGTCCATAGCGTTTTGAGTTATAGCATTGAGAAAAATGAAACAGACCAACTAACAGATGAACGGATATCTTCACAAAGAGTTAATCATCCGTTCCTTTTAACATAGCTACCTAAAAATCCTTGTAAATTTCATTAAAATCGGTCCCTAACTTTTCGAGTAATCTTGAAGACAGACAGACAAAGAGACGGACAAACCCGACGGAAACATAACCTCCTTGGCGGAGGTAAATCTTTATGAAATACAGCTTTACTTCTACGCCTACTTGAAAGAGCTTCATTTATATTCCAACTTTCATACATGCATGGAATAAACAAGAATTACTTATACACACAAAGAAATTACTTCTAGCTTTCCAGCTTGCGCACTTTCTCGAAGGAATGTATGAATGGCTTCTGTAATTGTGTAAAACTCATCTGCGCAATAACGAAGTTTTTTGTACTTTACCCGAGGCAAAAAAAAAAAAAAACTATTGTCCTCTGGTGTAATCGATCTGTGGTTTCCTAAGGTGTTTATCGCAGCTCAAAACCGAATTCCTTAATTGATTATTTCCTATATTATAGTTAACGATCGCAATGAAATAGATAATGTAGAATCCAGCTGTGATAAAAAATATTTTGAGGGCAAAAATGGAGAATCCAGCTATATCGTTTTGTTAGGAATGTTTCAAGGATTCCAAAACTGTCTTTGTTTTTATTCTAACATGAAAACTCATTGAGTTCCATTCATTTGAAATTTCCCAAATCTACATATATTTCTATATATTAGCTCCAGAATTTCAAAAACAAAGGCCTTAATAAAAAAATTTCAGTACAAAATATGTTTCTTTTTCAAAAATACATATGCTCATATGCTGAGCAAGTTTCATAACAATCAGTCCAGAACTGATCATTTTGATCCCCCCATGCCCCCTAAAAAATGTACCAGGTGTGAAAGTTCTACCCAACTTTTTTCAATGTCCTCATCATATGGAATAGGCAAATACATGGTAGAGCCGGGGAGGAGAAATGTACACAGCCACCTCCTTAGAGCCTGGACTATCGAGTTTATTTCCATTTTCCACTCTCCCTTATGTGCTAGTGGCAACAAAGAAGTTGTTTTCCTCCCTCACTTGTAATCGAGCTTATTTCCATTTTCCACTCTCCCTTATGTGCTAGTGGCAACAAAGAAGTTGGTTTTGTCACATGTAATCGAGCTTATTTCCATTTTCCACTCTCCCTTATGTGCTAGTGGCAACAAAGAAGTTGTTTTCCTCACTTGTAATCGAGCTTATTTTCCACTCTCCCTTATGTGCTAGTGGCAACAAAGAAGTTGTTTTCCTCACTTGTAATCGAGCTTATTTCCATTTTCCACTCTCTATCATGTGCTAGTGGCAACAAAGAAGTTGTTTTCCTCACTTGTAATCGAGCTTATTTCCACTTTCCACTCTCTATCATGTGCTAGTGGCAACAAAGAAGTAGTTTTCCTCACTTGTAATCGAGCTTATTTCCATTTTCCACTCTCCCTCATCTGCTAGTGGCAACAAAGAAGTAGTTTTCCTCACTTGTAATCGAGCTTATTTCATTTTCCACTCTCTATCATGTTCTAGTGGCAACAAAGAAGTAGTTTTCCTCACTTGTAATCGAGCTTATTTCCATTTTCCACTCTCTATCATGTGCTAGTGGCAACAAAGAAGTTGTTTTCCTCACTTGTAATCGAGCTTATTTCCATTTTCCACTCTCTATCATGTGCTAGTGGCAACAAAGAAGTAGTTTTCCTCACTTGTAATCGAGCTTATTTCCATTTTCCACTCTTTCGTATGTGCTAGTGGCAACAAAGAAGTTGTTTTCCTGACTTGTAATCGAGCTTATTTTCATTTTCCACTCTCCCTTATGTGCGAGTGGCAACAAAGAACCTGTAGCCCGCACTGCTCCTGTATAAGGAACAAGCAGCGACAAAAAAGTACTGTTCTCACCTGAAATGGCACCCTGCAGGAGCTCAGAAGTTAGACTGGCTACACTCACCCTGAACTGAGCGGCATATAAAACATAAGCTATCAGACACGACCGGTGTGTTTCTCACGAGGGATTCATATCAGCCGCTTCATACAACCGAGTGCGTCGTAATTTTTTTTTAATACAGAAATCTTTAACCCTGCACAAACTATTGCACTTTCGTAAAGCTTAGAACAATGCACGGAAATCCTGCGCTTCAGTTACCTACAGTTTATAAAAAAATGCTTGTTACCCCAGCCACTTTAATAGCATTGCCCGAAATTAAACTGATAATGAATTTTTATTTTTGTTGAAAATTTCGATTAAAGTTTCATATCAATAAATGCTGCGTAAATACTGAGATATAATGCGTATATTAGAGCAGCATTATGAGGTTAGAAGTGTGTATCATCGATATGAGGTAGGGTGAGTTCAGACGAGAGTTATTTATAGCATTATATGGATGGATCATATGGATCATAATCCTACTTCTGCTATGCAGTCATTCATACATCAGAGAAGGACATCGCATTTCGAGCTCTCATTCGCTTTGAATTTGATGTCCAAAATTTGGAAAGTGACGCTGAGTTATGTTTATTTATTGCACACGCTTTGTGGCAGGATTAACAGAGTGCTGTGCTTTCTGTTTGAAGAGTGAAGTTCATTTCCAAGCCTGGAAGATGAAACGCTTTGAACCGGCACAAGTCTCCCAATCTGAATGTGCGGTAATGTTAGATCCATCTCGAGCGCCAAGGTTGAAAAATGAATTACGTTCTGAGTCTATAGCGACCCCAATCATTCATACCAAGATGCATGAGAATATTGATGCAGTCCTTAGAGAAATGGGGTTCAAAACAGAATATTTTGAGTCATGCTTGTCTTCCGGCCTGCTCGTCTTCAAGCTCTTCGGTGAAACCATTGGAAAAAACAGTGAATATTGAGCTTGTAAACGTCGTCCGACAATAAATTGTATCGGCACTTGCTATCATTCTTTGTTTATTGTGAAGAGGGAAGGAGTGGATATCGTTGTTTGGCACCAAGTACGTGACATTGTTACCACAGATGGCACCATCTCTAATTTAGGTACTAGAGATGCAGTTAGAATGCCTTCGATGATAATAGTGCTATGAAGCGAATGTATAAAACCGAGCCATTTAATAATGTGCAATGTTTCTTAATGGATCAATTAATTCGCACATCTAAACAAAAATAACAAATAAACAGATTGCTTTCAATTATATCATCGCTGAAGTAAGCATGAATAAAGTGCTAGTTTAAGGTTGAAGCCATAAGCTGCTAGCTGTAGACCTTGGCAGAAAATTTTCAATATAGACAGTTTCTTCTTGGGAATTTTGGACGCAATTCTTCTCGTAATCGTGTTTCGTTAAAAATTTAACCGCTCATATTATTTGCTGAATATCCGAAAATATACTTCACATTCTTGGTCAAAGACCGCTAAAAGCTCATCTACACTTAAATTTAAATTGATCAACTGGTTTCGGCATCGGCTGTCATCCGCAGGGCTTAAAACCTAGCATTTATTCAATTCTGAGAGCATTAGGAGTCTATTAGAATTCTACTGTATAACAGAAAGATTTGACTCCCGTTGTTAGTTGCGTATGAGAGTTACCTTGTTAAGATGCGGCGCATCAGTCTAGGAGATGTTTGTAAGATGTTTGTAAGACGCCCAGGGTCTATTAAATATCGCTGCAGTTGCCAGTTAATTGAGCTCCGGAGTACAGTCGAGGTGGAAAGTTGTGTCGCTGCTATTGTGCAGTAGATTTAAAAAGTTGGAGGATGTGGTTACTTTTGAATTTCTCTAAGGTGTGCGTAGTTGTGTGAGGAGGGCTTCAATGATTTGAGGTGGGCATCTCTGAATAAAATAAATGGTGTGCTAAGCCTAGAATTGTTACTAAGTAACTAAGTCATGAACATTCCAAGCATAAGTGGCCCCTGCATTGTTGAGTGAAGTGAAAGGATTGCGGATTGAGTAATATATATGGGCAGTTGTCACGGAGCCCGTATTCTGTGGATGCACATTAAAAAAAAAATAAAGGTAATATTAACAATTTTATCTCTCATACGGATGCAATGCTCAAAAAGTTGGAGCGCAGCACCCTGAGGTATTCATTCCTAAAGCAATCATGGGAAGAAAATTTACCTAATTTGCATAATTTTTTGAAGACAGGTTGATGTAATATTCATCATTATATACATGCTGCAAAATAAATTTCGAGTCAGAGTAGACCGATTAAGCTTAGATGTACGATATGTATTACCAATTAAACTGAAGGTTTTGACTTTGAGTTCTTTATTATATGACTAGTGGACCCGTGCGCAAAAAAATTCACGCAATAATACATACGTTTGTTCTTTTTTCCGACTTACCATATCCACTTATTCCCGCTCACGCTTATTTGCAACTCTCATTCCCCTCCGTAATCTTTGTGCTTTAAGTTTTTCAGAGACCTGTGCGGCATTGGCACTTTATCTCTCCCCATTTCTAGTACGTCTTCCTTCTCGAGACTGTAGCAGTCTTGTTCTTCTTTTACGGTCACTATCCTTTTTCCTAAGTAAACGTGTGTCTCCCACATAAATTCTTAAGTAAAAAACACTGCAATAAACTTGAATGCCACTCCAGTCAGCTTATATGTAATGTTTGTGCACTGTATCCATAATACGGACTTCCATACTTAACTATCTGCTTCATTGAAGTGCTATAATTTCGGGCTCTGAAGCGAATTCTGCTCTCTCAGAAGAAAATAGTTGTCTACTGCCCGTGAAATAAAATTGTTTTCTGCTCCGTAGATCGTCTGCCGAAGTTACATGTTGTGACCTGAGAACAGGAGAACCTAAAATAGAGAAAGCATTTTGCTGCCAAGAAATCATCATGGTCTTCACGCGCCTGCTGACCGCTGAAGAATACCTTGCTTACCTAACCTAACCTTACCTAATCTAACCTTACCTACCTAACCTTACCGAACCTATTCTTTAATACACCGAGCAGGCACAGCACACGAGCTTGAACGCCGCCCGCACGTACACCAATGGCCGTACAGAAACGTACATAGAAAATGGCGAGTTTGATGCCTGCGCTGCCAGGATGACGACAGTCTTCAAGCAGATGCATATACTGATGAAACCAAGAAGGCCAAAGCTAATTTTTTGTACTATTAATAAATAGATTAAAATAAAAATTTATAAACATACGACGGTCATGCTTAGGATTAGATTAGATTAGATTAGATTGAAGAGAAATGTTACCCGCTACCGGCAAAGCCAATAGAATGTTGTGAAAAAAAAAAAATTAAAAGAGGTAGGTGGATATAATACGAGTGCAATGTTTGAAGCCTCTAAAACTTCTCAAGGGCGTAGCTCTGATTTCCGACGATCTGTTATTGAAGAGAGTAACATACAAAGGAAGAATGCTATTAACATTAAAGATTCTATGAATACAACAGCAAATCGATAAACCATACAATTAAGTAGTAATTCAGGGAATGTGACAGTGAATCGATGTGTCATACTTTTGAACTATGAGTGTACTATTACTATTACAATATTGTATCTTATATCAAAGAAACTTGGGAAACTTTTGAAAAGGAATATGCTGGTTTAATTTATTTCTGTCCCATACATGTAAAAAGGCTTTCATTGGAATAGAATTACTAACAATTTAAAAATACGGTATGTAGTTCTAATCAAGCTCAATCTAATTACTTATTTAAGTATCATTGCAGATGTTTATTTTCTAGCTAGGAGAGACACAGCTAGACCAGCCGAAACTTTCGCCTAGAGCCAGGCCGGGTCGGTCTCGTTCGTTGAGCAAGTTCTCGTTGACACTGTTTGGAATCCTCAAAATGCCATGGCGACATTTTTGTGAACTGATTGAAATCAATTGTATCCCATATCAGAGCTGGAAGACCATTCCAAAGATATACTCCAAAAATTGACAGCACTTTGTTACCAGTGGTAGTGAGGATTAAGCACACTAACAAATAGTCCACTGGTTTCACTATTGCGCAAAAAATTGCACAACCTCAGCCGTCCCGTGAGCGCCAAGCTCGACAAAGAAAAGGTATAAGGCCTAATCTGATTTTAATTTTGAGCCGATTTTTTAACCATAGAAGCTTCTTTGGCGATGGACTGACATGAGAGCGCTAGGTGAAAATGATTTCGATAACACAGTTTACAGCAAAGTTTTTTTTTTGTACATCTGATAAAAGATATGCAGAAGCTCTACCCATATACTCATTCTGTATAATAGTGTAAATGAGATACGATAACTTTGCTAGTGTTGAGATGTTGGTGAGCCTTTGTTGTAAAGAATAATTCTGTCGCTGACTGTACTGATACTTGAGTACGTGCGTGATACACCCATGCACGCACGCACATATTATATGAGTGCACTCTATACACCCTTTATTGTAAACACAACACACGTTGACGGCTAATTGGGGATAAAAACATAAGAGAAACACCGGGATGTGGAATTTTGGGGACTCTACGGCAAGCATAACCTGAGAATGGGTTACCTCGATTACCTTGATGATACTTCGGACGAGGTCCAGGTGGCGTTATGCACGCAACATATCTTGCGCAGAGGTAATGCTGCAGTCTGTGACCAGCGGGATGGCTAACAGCGAGTTATCCCCACAGTTCACGTAGCCGCTTACAACAGGTTTATCTGGCGCTTTCAGTAGGTATGCGTCCAGTAAGTTTTTAAACTTCACAGTCTCTGTACCGGTGACATTTCGGATGTGACGTGGCATTTTGTTGATTATGATTAATCTCGCCCCCCAAACCGCGAAACTATTAGAATACTTTTTGACCATTGCGTCACCACCAGTTTTGATCGGATTTCGCACGCCAAAAGTGCGTCCAATACGGTCTGAGTGTCTTGCCTGGATTCATCGCTTGACGTTGACAGTAATACCTTCTAGAATTTTCCAGAAATCTATGATCGTAAAGCGCTCGAATCACCTGTGAATTGAGTACATTTGAAGTTAAACAAGCCTTTCGTGATAGTTTAAATCTTGCATGCCCGGATTTTGGCAGTGAACGATTTCTGGATAGCCTCGAGGCGCTCTAATTAAGTCTTTCCGTTTGCTTGGCATGCAAAGAGGTGAACAGTATTCAATCCTCGGTAGTATTAGTTGTTTCCATAAGGTGAGCATTGTGTCTGCCTTTCTTGAAGAGAAAGTTCGAAGCACCCATCCGCTCCACTTCTTGCCTATAATAACAACTCGAGCCACGTGATCTTCAAAAGAAGCATTATCTTATGTTCTCACCCCTAGATCTCTTAAAATTTGCTTTCTCTCGATTTCGCTCCCATCTCTCGTCTTGTAGAACGTAGATTCAGTAAGGGAGAGGTTTTTCCGTACCGTAATAGTTAAAATTTTGATTCGTTGAAGGTCGTGTTGTTAACCGATATCCAGCGAAAGATGTTGGTTAGATCTGTTTGCACATTCCGTACGTCTGCCGTTGATTGTACCGCTGCTAATATCCGTGTGCCATCAGCGAACGATGACGGAACGACATACTTGCATTGGTGCCCTTTATTATTTATCATGATGAGGAAGAGTATTGGACCAAGCACGGTGCCTTGTAGGACTCCACTGAGTACCGGCTGTCGTTTAGACACTTTACTATTTAGAATTACCCTTTGGGTTCAGTTTTTCAGGAATGCTTCGATCCATCTTAATCATTTCACACGGATGCCCATATTAAAGAGTTTGAGTCATAATATTTCATGGTCCACTTTATCGAAGGCTTTGGCAGAATCTAAATATATTACGTCCACAGTTTTGCCTTGGCATAGTAGGTCTAGAATAGAGTCATAATGCTCAAGAAACTGCGAAGTGGTTGAACGCTTATGGCGAAAGCCGTGTTGATTTGACGTAAGCAGGTTATTGCTCTCCAAATGATGTAAAAGGTGTTTCTTAAACACCCTTTCAAACGTCTTCTCTACGTGGCTCGTTAGGGAGACAGGTCTATAGTTGGCAAGATCCAAGCTATTTCCAGCTTAAGGAGTAGGTGAAGTAATTGCGTGCTTGTAGGTGAGTGGGACCTCTCCATCATCCATCGATTTCGCCACATAAGGTATAGGGGGTAAGAGATGCTTAACTTGCACATTTTAAGAATTTTATCAGGCACATCATTCGGTCCTGCTGCACTGTTGCCGCTAAGTTCATCAATGGCTAATTTAATGCTTAATTTTGTGAACTTATAATCCGTTAGGTAGTTTAGTCAATTCTTGGAATTTCAGGATTCGGAATTCTGTCACTAAAGACTTTTTGATATTGGCGGCTTAGTATTTCGCTCAGTTCCTGGTCATCATCAACAATAGACCCTGTATCATTCACCAGTGGCCCGATTTTCGTTTTTACCGAAGATTGATATGATGCATAGGTAAAAAATATTTGCTGTTGTATTTTTTTATTTTTTCAATGGCTTGCTTTTCTTCTTCCTGTTTTTCTTCATCGTGTGAATTTGCAAGCTGACGTTCTATCTCATCTAGGTTCTTTTTGCACTTCGTTGATTTTTCACATTTGATGAGTTTTGCACGTTTCTTAAGTAGTCCTTTACGAAATTTGTGGTGTCGATTTTCATTAAATTTCTTTTTTGTCGGGCTAAGGTACTTCATGCACTTTTCTAATAGAATATTTTCGAATGTCTCATTGATCCTTTCACTTTCTATTGAGTTATTTAAATTTACGTCCCAGTATACGGACTGTAGTTCTGCATTCAAGCCGTCCCAATTTATCCCTTTATCGTGTACGTTCAAGTCCCGTAGACTGGAGATGGTGTTTATATGCGAATATTTCTGCGGTCTGTAGATGAAAATCGCATTCTCCGAGCAGAGTCGATATTTCTATAAGCCTATGATCAGATAATGTTATATCCAGGATTTCAATATTTTTCAGGAGCTGTGCTTTATCTGCGAAGAGAAGGTCCAAGACATTTTAATTTCTCGTAGGCGATGAAATCATTTGGGTCAGTGAAAATTCATTCATGAGGGGCAATAGAGAGATGACTTGTCTTTTTCATCTCTAGGGGCCGTTGATTTTCTGGATAGTACGAAGCTTCCAGTTTCATCTGGTAATTCTGTCTTTAGCCATTTTAAGACGGGGATGTTGAAATCACCAGTTATATACAGATGATACTTACTCGGGTATGTAGTACCGGGTGTACTATACTTTCATTTTTCTCAGTAACTTTTGTTTTACCCACTGTGGGTGAAATAACGCAGGAGGAAATATTGATGAGAGCTTACCTCTAAATGTAAATTGCTATGAGAAAAACATCTGTTATCACCGTGCCATGTGTTTCTTGTCACGATGACGAAGAAATCTGTATCATGCATCTGTAACATGCTGTGAGTCAGCAGCTGCAATGATACAGACGTCCTTATCTACACTTCGGCAACTCAGCAAACACTACGTGGCCTTCTTTACGATGATGACGCTCTCATAGTCTAACTATGGAGTAAACATCGAGCATGGAAAATCCTCAACCTCATACGGACCAACTGAAACCCCAGTGTGTGCTCATGATCAGCAGTTTTTCCAGAACTTCAAATTGAACATTTGGAATAGGCTACCCTCCGAAGTTGTTGATGCTGAGCCAATCAATGCAATCAAAAATCATCTTGACAAATATTGGGATCAACATCCTCCACAGTTACGAGCTTCTCTTCCGGGAGTAAGAAACTCCTAACGTCCAACGCTTGTAAGCCACCGCAATCTATATTTCATACCACGACTGACTTGACGTTTCCAAGCTGAACATCGCTCAACCGATCCAATTTGGGTCGTGAAATCCCCTCGATAATAATAAAAAATATAGTGCCGCCTTCCTCAGTTAGCTTCACTGTCAAAAATCCCATACAGTCGAGCACGAATCCCGGCCATGAATTTAATACGAACGTTGACTAAATTCGGGAGGTTGGCACCAAAAACTCACCAACGTTAAGAAATTACTTCGAGCCGCTGCAAGCGTTATTCCATTATTACATATAACAAAACGTCCCGCTTCATTTGCACGAACTGATGGTTCTAAATAAAATTTGTTGGAAAAGTGCAGTTCAAAAGATGCACCTTACTTAGCACTGCTCTACCAAATTAACTGTGCAAGTTTTACTGATCCAATAGTTCCATTTCTTTTGTTCAAAGACTTATGGCTGCTTCTCAGAATCACTGGTTTGGCACTGAACCACAAAGTATTCCCAAAAAAGTTTCCATGGAACTTTTCTTTCGTAAAGGCGGGTGCGCACTAACGCTAGAGTTACGGTACAAAGCCACGCAACTACACATACTTTACATCCAATTGCGCTGCCATGAGCAACGCTTCGGCTTGCTCATTGCTATACTATTAAAAAGAATATCTAACCTATGAGTCCCTTCCTGCAATTCGTACGCCCTAGCAAGCGGCAATAATCTTACTTTGTGCATACCCTTCTGAGTTAATAATAAAGTGGGAATGACGTCGAACTTTGGCGTGACGTTGAAATTCCTCAAGTTATAATCACAGCAACGTGGCTGCCAAAATGGGAAGTTGATTGCGTGGGCAACTTTTACGTAGGTGGGCACCTGCCTTTAGGAAAATCTCGAGGTCTCGTACGGGTAAGTAAAATTTAGTAGCGTGATATCCTGCCCTAAAAGTGAAGTTTTCAGTGACAACCCGACAAACATTTAGGGTCGCCGCAAAAGCTAAGCCGCCGCCGTTTACCTTCTGGGCGGCCAGAAAAATGTTCTTAGGGAAGTGTTACAGTATAAAATTTTATTACGAGTATACAAGTGTTCTGAACCGAGTTAGTAGCGAGTTTATAAATTCGGTAAACTTATCCTCTTCTGAGCGGATATTTTCCCCAGAAATAACAGCCTAAGCGCCTCCATAAGTTGCTTGTTCTACAGGACGCAGCACAGAATAACAACTGGCGCCTTATCTTCGGTGTCACCCAGTTCGTTAGTTGCGCTACTCAGCTACGCTCAGAGAAACTGATAAGCACTGTGCCGATGAGCAGACATAACTCAAGATGCCAAAATACCAAATCCGTCTACTGCTCAATCAAAAATGACTGAACCAAGCATGTCCAATGGAGCTGTGTGTTACAATACGAAAAGGCCAGTGCAATATGTCCGATCAAACAATGCTTCAGTTTATCTTATATAAAAGTTTAGTGTAAAAAAACAAATCTAACAATGTACAATGTTTTGTATAGGAAGCCTACAAGTCCAGGGTAATAATATCCATTCTAGATTAGCAATGTTCGTAAGATAGGTCGATAATTCCAAAGAGAGAAATATGTGTGTGAAATTCAGGACATGAGCGCAACGCTTGTCCACAGGCTACTGCATACGTCTAATAATAGACCTGTGTAATAAAGAAACTGCTCTACTGTATTATAGTCTATAATAGAGAATGCGTGCTTTCCTTTTTGCACGACCCAATTATGTTTTTGTCTTTATTTTTGAACGCTTCACCATTTAGTGCCTAACTAACGTAAATAATTCTATAAACGCAACAAGTTCAACCTAATTGGTATTTCAGCAGAGTTGAAGCATCACGTCTAACCCAAAGACGTGCATAGACAAGCACTATCTTCGCTGATT
>LQNS02278070.1:3662462-3680645 GCA_001587735.2 Parhyale hawaiensis
ATTACTGAGCATTTGTCGACATTAAAGTTCATCTGCCACGTTGCGCTCCATTCCATGAGGTGGTCAAGATCTTGTTGGAGCTCAGCTCTTTTCTTTGTAGGATGACATAGTTTTGGGAGGGACGAACAAATCTCTCGCCTCAAATTAGAGCCACCTGCTCTGATTCCAAACGCAGCAACTGTGTAGACTATAGGGGTCAGTGCCGTGTTAATTAGCAGGCCTATTCGCAAGCGCCATGTTCCCCTGTGGCAACGATCACTATATCTCTGAACTTTCCGAGTGTGACGGCGGCACCAACTGTGCTAGGCCTGGAGGATAAGATGGATTTAAAGCTTGCTCCACTCATCGTTTTTTCTAAGGAAGTATAGAAAATATTGGGTTACATACAAACCTGAGGGAACTTTCAACATAATAAAATCTGTGGGATGATGAAGAGAAGTTAATTATCTCCTAATCTTCTTTCAAGGTAAATGCGTAGAAAATAAGTGAAACTGGGGGATGACATAAAAACACGGGCGTTATTCGACACAATAGGGAAACCTGATAAGAAAATAGCCGCTTATCGTCGTTTTCTTTAAGGATGAATAGAAAATCTGAGAGTGACGTCGGGAGATTCACGGGAGGGTCAATCAGAGAGCTGTTGGGCCAATATACGGTTGCGAGATGCAAATACAATAAGCTCATTCGGGATAAGTCAACATAAATTGAAGGGTTAAGCGCTATGGATGAAAAATAAAGGTTAATAGCTGTAGACGGTGGATGAAAGGGCTACGGGGTAACAAGGATTTATTCCTTTTAATACGAGCCATAAACAAAGCTCAGATGGGTAAGTGAGGGATACAGATTGTTGGATCTTCCGTCTTAGAGGAGAATGGGGTCGCAGTAAGAAGAGGGAGCAGGGTGGGAGGTAAGGGTCACTTGGTGAGTTGCACGGTCATAAACGAAGGTGGGTATGCGGCATTCTGCAATAGGAGCAATAAGGTAATCAATATCAATAAAGGGTTAAGGGAATCTTTCAATAGGGTGGGGGTAATGCGAGGGCAAAGTCTAGGGTTCAGGTAGGTTACGGTCGCGTGCATAGGGTGGGCGCCCGAAAGGAGCCTACCCTCAAAAGTAACCGATCTGGTCAGATAATACATTACTCCTACTCGGTCGCTGGAGAGAAATTTGTCGTTGGTACTACATTATACTATAGCTACAGAACATATAACAGTTTTCTCAATCCACTGACAGGTCCATGCGGCACCGACCAGTTCAAGTGTGGCAACACCGGCCGTTGCATCACCGGTTCCTTCGAATGCGATGGAGCCAACGACTGCGGCGATATGAGTGACGAGCGCAACTGTGCCGGTGAGTAGCACAGAAAGAATAATGTTCATAGACTCTGCGAGAATATAAATGCGTTAGTAACAAAATTATGGTGACTGAAGAAGTATCGTTACAATAGATTTGCTATAAATTATAGACTGCCAAGTATACTTGTACAGTATTTGATGGTGAGGTGCCGGAATGCTAAGAAGACACCGGTGTATGCTAAAAGAATCGTTTTAGTTGGTAGTAAAAACTGACGATTGCTAGCAAGGAAACTTACCTTACTGCTCCTTAATCTCGGCCAAAAGGCAAGTAAGTATAAAAAAAACGCCCATTTGAACGTCAGGTTTCCTGTCATGAGTTAAATGATTGTGAACAATAATGCTATATTAGCTTCTTCAGTGGTAAAAATAAGGGGTATTTCTCATTTTCAGAGCCGATTATGATCTGCCTAATAGTATGAAGGGCAGAAAACCTAAATGGGCTGCTAAACAATGTTCAGAATGTGGACTCTGCGGCACGTGAACCGCCCCCTGTACTGTTTACATAAGTTTCTGTCACTTGACAATAGTTATCTCAGTAGAAATGACAGTGCACACTAGTCTACTTGCAATGAGCAAATGTTCTGAAATCTACAGCATAACCTAATGAAACACATACATAATATGAAAAAATGAAGATATACAATACCTATTTGCATCGTGTATTCTGACCACCCGAATTGTAAGTACTGTAGTTCAATATTACGTTCTATTTTGCTGTAATAAAAGCGTCAGCGATGGACAGCAGCCTGGTTGGAATTCTAGTTAATCACGGATTAAGAAGACTGTTCTGAGCAATCATGTACTGTACAGCGTTGCAAAGTACATTATAGTCTGACCATTTTATCAAGGCAGTTCGGTCGTGGTCGAATTCATCTACAGCGGTGCAAATTCTATAGGTATTTTTGAAATTTCTCTATATACAGGTAGAGGGCGGGGCTAAGATATGGTCCAAACAAAATCTCAGAAAATCCCGTAGAATTAGTCTAGCGCTGTAGACGAATTTAACCACGAATAAACTCCCTGGTCTGCCGAAGTGGTCAGACTATGAGCAGTGAGTGTCGAAATAAGAGTACTAGGAGGATATTCACTTTTGATAAAATGAAACACTGAATATCAGCAGTTTCTTTACAACTCATCGTAGTCCAGACTTAAGAGATAAACAAATGATCCTTTTGTCGAGCGTAGTAATTATGAGGGAAATAATTTTCATTGGCAGGTAAGTGCGGCCATTACAACTGCGACAACGGCAGCTGCGTGCCTAATGCCTTCGAGTGCGACGGCGACAACGACTGTGGCGACTGGAGCGACGAGCGCTACTGTGAGTCGTGTTTGATTTTGAGCCTCTATGATTTGAGCAGTTAATAATTCTGTACAGTGTAGACATCATTTACCCAGTATTTTTCTTAATGGGTACAGCAGTGTACAGGGATAGAGCATGGACGTAAGTAAAAGGTAAAGGTTTAGTCAACTTGATAGGACCCCAACTGGGAATCCCGCATGCATTGGTTTGTGCTGCAGATATAGACCAACAGGCCTCAAAGGAGTATACGGCTGCAGTCGATCCCAGATTGTCTAGAGTTATGGCACCAGTGGCGGAAGACTCCATGCGACAATATCTGCGACCCACCAACCCTTCCCATTGCTGGGGAAGATCAGTAAACCCGCAGCAGTATGCAGACTGGATGCTGACCGATCACATCAAGCACCGCCAAGAAAATGCCCAGCTGGGAACAGGGCACGAACCAGCTACCTTGAGAGTCAAAGTCTGTCGCTTTAGTCTGCTGCTACTGCGGGTCTAATCCAAATGTCCAACAAAATTTGTTTTTCATGATTTCATCCGAAGTCTCTTTTGGGCATCAAAGGATTCGTCGTTATTAATTGGTACTGAATGCTACCACCGAGAACAATGCAGCTTATTCTGCAAGGTTTTGTAAAATAATTTCCATCTTCATTGGCCGACAGGCGAGTGCAGCACCAGTCAGTTCAAGTGCGAGAACACCGGCCGCTGCATCACCAGCTCCTGGAGGTGCGACGAAGAAGACGACTGCGGCGACCTCAGCGATGAGCGCAACTGTTCCTGATTGCCAGGGTCCGAGGTGTTCTACTGAAGCGAATCTGCAAAATCTGATTAATATCAGCATTTAAAATATTCCGCACAGCATCAATCAGTATAAATTGTTTCTATTGCCATGCTCTTCTTGTCCTGGCTACCATAAAAAGGGTCGTCAAAGGAAAAGCTCCGAAGACCTCGTTAATAGATAACTAACAAAAACGCTTGTCTTCTGAATGGTCTTGGAAGTGAATGCTAGGTAGGTTAGGGGGGTTAGACGAGGTATGTTAGGACTCGGCAAGGAAAGTTAACTCAGAACAAGTTGGGCGATATACATCTCAGTACTAGAATGGGTCACGAAAACTCATTATCTCCTGAAAAATCACCATATAATCCGCCGGTTTCGTTGTACGGTCATGTTGGTCTTCAGTACTGGCGTCTCCTTACAGATTGGACTCTTTTTTTTTTTTCAAGGTCTCGTACCTCCTCTCTCGTTCATTTTTTCCCTGCTGCGAGTAAACTATGAGCTTCCTATTCTAAAAATAAAACAACTCTAAGGCATTCCATTGATGAAGACAAATTATACATTATCTATTAACTTTCACATCTTTAGAGATAGATATCCTATCCCTAATTCACTTTTCTACTTGGATAACGTTCATCTGGAATAACATGCCATGTGGATTAGTTGTTATAGAAAAGTTCTCTTAATCGTCTCCAGCTCTCCTGTGTGAAACAAACAAACAAACAAAATCATATACTGTGTTTCTCATATGGCTGCGTCTAACATATTTAGGGCACAACAACCTCCTGAGATGTTCATTCTTAAGACTAACATAAGAACAACATTTAATATTACCAGAAGAGAGAATTGGAATTTGTTTTGCAGCGTTCCACATAAGTTTCGACTTTTGTCTTGCCTTAGAATTGCAAGTCTCGACCACGAACATGACAGAGAGGAACACGTCAGCTTGTAGGTCATGATTCTGGCACTACATGATATTATGCCTTAAAAATATATGTACCTATAATAAAAACAAAAAAAAAGAAAACTCATGTATTCTCTCATATGAACGCAGTGCGCAACAAATCAGTGTGCTGCACCCTGAGGTATTCATTTTCTAAAAAATAGCATCCATGAAATTGATAAATGTGGTAAGATTTATTATTGACTTTGGGATTTGTTAGAAAGTAGAGAAGTAGCACAATTTTTGACAGACATTCATGTTTAATGCTTTTTTCGATCCATCATATGATAAAGAGAAAATTTAAAACGCAAAATAGACATATTACACTTTAAAACTTTGAAGTAGGTGCGCGTTTTATGTCGGGTTACGAATCTGATTGAAATTCGTGATGGCGACTCTGATAAATGTGAAGGACGACAATTTATAGGTGAATAATGGACTTTTCCAAGACAAAAACTGTTTCAATTAACACTTCGATCATCTCAGAACACAATACAGAATACAATACAATACAATACAGTACGTCCTCGTTGTAGGCCAGAGATCCGTCCCGGAATCAAGTGGCTTTGAACAAGGAATTGGCACTCTATAAGACCTCACGATGCGTGTTGCAATCACACTGCCGGTGTCACGTATGTTACCCCACATCCAGCGCGACTTAAGTTAGGTAACACCGACGACCTCAACATGAAGGACATGTCCGACTGGGTGCTAGATTTGAGCCTTCTTGGCATGACTTGTTTGAAACTTCAAACGCAAGCATTGGCTTTGCTGATGTGAATCATGTTGCATGTGTTGGACCAACGCCATTACGTTATGCCGACTAAAAACTCCATTTTGCAAACCAAGATTGAATTCCTGGAAGTCAGAAGCGTAACTAATTGAGGGTCAATGCCTATAACTCAGCTGAACGAATCGAATCCAGCGCACTTGCCTCAAGTTTCGGATAAGTTAAGCCCTAGACCACACCATAGATTGACTGGACACTGAAATATAGCCTCTCGCAATAATTGGACCTGGAGGCCGATTTACGTCAATGTTAATAAAAAGAGTTCTAATAATCACAGAGACCTAAAGGAAAGATTAATTTCTTTGTCGTACCATAAGGATTGCGTTGCAGAGCAAGGAATCTAAATTTACAATCATATATCGTCAGTAGGCGAGCTATATCGTACCTTCGAACACCGTGAAAAAATTAAAATTCATCATAATTTCTAGGAATATAAAAATTTTATAGAAAAAATTAGCTCATAGATACTGCACGTAATGTACTTTCATATCACATTCAATGGCGTTTTTACCCAATGACAGATCTGAAGCAATAACCTCAGAAATTGATGTATGTAGAGCTTTCAGGACCGCTAGACCTCATCCCAATAGCCGCCACATATGGGACGTCAAGATAATCCGTAATGTTGAAAAAATGAATTAAATCCACAGTAATACTACATTGGTACCTACCGATGATCTAAAAAATACACGTTTAACATTGAGATAAGAATACCAAGACAGCCAGTAAATGATGTTAAAACATAATTTATGGCTGATACAACCCTTCTTTACTGGAACCATCCAAGGCCGCACATCGTGATTGTTAATATCATTTCACATAACTGCCTAGGTACATATATTATACAACTTTGTGATTGCCTACGTTATATCATCTCGTGGTTTCCTATGTTGCATCACTTTTAAGTTGCCTAAGTTGAAACACGTCATGGTTGCCGGAATTGAATCACTTCAGGGCAGCCAATGATAGCTATAGCTATCTGGTAACAGCTGTCAAAGCTACGTCACTTCATGCGGCCAGTGTTTCATCATTCAGATCACGGTCGCCAATAGTATATCACTCCACTGCTGCCAATGCTAGATGACTTCACTGTTTTCAATGATTGATCACTTCCTGGTGGCCAGGGCTTCATCACTTCACTGCTGACAGGGGTCCATCACTCTATGGTTGCCAACCGTTCCAACTCACGTTTCTGCTCTGCTGTCTGTTCTCGCTTAGCCCGTATATCAAATAAATTTCATTTACAGCTCCATCAGCTTTTTACTAGGCATTTCATTTCAAATCGAGCATACCGCGCATTTGAGAAGCTTCTGTTCTACAAAATGAGACTGTTTATTTCACTAACTATTGCGAAGTAAGTTTACAGCAAATAAGAAAGGATGTCATATACAGTTACTCTACATAATTACACTTTTTTTTAAGTCTTAATATTTTTGTTAATTTGTTGGAAATAGTAGTTTTAGAAGCATGTACAGTTTTGCCAGTCATATCTGAATGTAAGAATTAAGTCAAATAGCCTCAACAAAGTATGAAAAAGTAATGGGAGGACAAATGAAAATGCGTCTGCGGCACCGTACAGTCAGGCCAATTGCGAGACCAAAAGCTGCCGTTGGGGCCTGCGTCCAGTCAATGTGTGGTGTGGTCTATGGTTAAGCTTAACTCCAGCGCCCAATCGAACAAACACCTTTGTTTACAAGCATTGCCTTTACTTGCAAGCAGTGTGATGAATTGATATACGAAAATGAAGAGTTTATCTCATGGCTGATGTATGTATGCTCTCATAAAGGTTTTTCACAGTTTAAAAAAAAAACAAAATAAAAAACAAACCAGCCGAATTGAGGCTCCGCCAGCAATGGTAAAATGTGAGGTTTCTGCTTATTCAGCTTAGATTGCATAGTATTGATGCCATATTTTTTTCGTGGAACGGTGTTATACCGGTGCTCGTAGCAACACGATGTAGACTCTCACTACAGCACGTCTCAATGCCGTTATTCGTTTTCCCTGATAACTGAAAGAATAAAAGAAAACGATTATTTTGCTGGAAAACCACAATATTTTTATTGATCAGATAATTATTAAATTGTAAAAAAAGAACCTTTAAACGATAATAAATTTTGCATATCATCACAGGCAGTGCTTAATTTACGTAAACTTAATAAACTGAGTAAGATAAAGGGTACGCGTGGACGTAGTACGCCTCTTTGAAGTTGGCATTAGTGCTGCAGGAAAAATGACACTATCCAAAACCAACGTCGCTAAATCAAATACCTGGAACTAAGAATTTTGTGGCTAAATCGAACCGTTTATAAAGCAAGTCCGGTCTAAAAAGAAGACTTTCTATAATAAATAAATTAATTAAAATATGTCTAATCGTCAAATATTTTAAACAAAACTCAACTGAGAGCAAAACAAAATTGATATACTCGGCAAATCATCGCACGGTGTGCAGTAGAACTTCATACAGACGGTCACATAGCTTTTGACGGTGCCTGTAGCGTTTCACTTGGTATTAATTTAAAAAATAAATTAATAAAGAAAATGAAACTTGATTTTTTATGCCCTCACTGACTCTGTCAGCTACTGCTGTCCACGCTCATCGTTACAAGCAACTGCTAAATGGATAAAACTCTAACTCAGACATGACCTCATTTAGCATGCGCAGATACACGTATTTCAGTGATCATCAAACTGAAAGCCCAACGTAATTGAAACTTAAGCAAGACCCAGAGGAGTTCTGCAGGCCCTAAAGGAGGCCACGGTTGCAGTCGACCGACGATTGTCAGAGATAACGAGTCAAACACGAAGATGCAAATGACAATAGTTACCCGGCTACCGCCCCCATCGCTAGGTTAGGCCAGGGCTTCTACATTGGCCTTTGTTGGCGCTCTGACCACACAGTTGTTTGATGGAATTTAAACCCGAGGCAACGAGCTCCATGGCTGTGCCGCTATGGGTTAGGCGAGTACGTTGTGCTGCCCCCGCTGCTGACTGTAATGGCATACTCAGCAGAAAGAGAATACATAATAGTGAATTAGCAGGGTATATGTTTTAATGTTGCTAGAGATTGTAAAGCTTTGAAGAGGTCTGGTGGTTGACTGTAGCTCTGAAGATGGTGATTGATATAATATTTACTATTTTAGACAATGCTATGATGGTGCCGTTGATGGCAATTTCTGCCTCGGAACAGCAAGGTGTGCAGCTCAACCTTTTAATAATAGTAATAATCAGTTTCTATAGGAATAGCACAGTTCCAAACGGGACAGGAGTGTCCTCTTGGGCGTTAAAAGATCAACGACTGAGCAATTGGGGCGATCCTACACTCAACGCATGAACGGACGCGCGATCTGATGTACATACGCTCATAAAGTAAGCGTAGGGCTGCATAGCGTGGTTCCGCAATGACTTGCTGGCGAGCGAAGTAAGTTGAAGGCGTGTTCACACTGCTGGTGTCACGTGCAGCCAATCGGCCAACAAATGACACTGCTGCTCGATCTGACGACTTACCTCCTGTCTACTCGCTAGTCTTATCAACGTGTTCACTCATTCAATATTAACCACACTCAAAAGTCCATTGGCCTAATATCAGGAGATGAAAGAGGTCTCAATTCCTTGCTCTAAAAAACTGGGAAATAACCGAAACACCATTCCTGACTTTTTAACCCTTCCATCTTGTTAGAATTTGAAAGCTAATCTCCGAAGGGTTTCTTATCTCCCAAAGTGCTTGAACCATAATATCCTCCTTGTACTGAAGCAGTTTTTTTTTCTGAAATTGAAGGAGGCTAATTGAAGCAGCTTATGTTGATCTTCCAATTTACAAAAAAAAAAAGATAGGATTTCCTACTTCTTGAAACTACAGCCCAGAACAGAGGATGGTTTTGATAAACAGTTTTCACAGAATCTCGAAGGACCTTTGAAGTTTTCGGCAATACTCTGTCATTGTGGCGGTTGACATTGGCTTCAACTGTGAAGATTTTTCGTAGGAAAAATTAGCTCTCCTGTTGACGTGCCTCATTAAGAATTTTTCCTCGGTCGAATTTCCTCTGCTTTTGTGGAGGGACGTGCTGTTGGCCCGCTTTCATTTAACAGAAGACGGTAGGAGATAATTTTTAATGATGTTTCCCAGTGACGTGTTACTCATATAAATTTCTTTTTCCAACTTTCGAATGGTTATCTCTGGATTACTTCTCTTCTTCTCAGGCACGGCCTCAACCCTCTTCATTGTGCGAACTGATCGAGGCTTCCATTGCTTGAGCGATCTTCGGATATGACAAATTCATAAATCTTTTGATTACATGGAAAACTATTACTTTGAATTCTATTGATTTGGCCCCCTTCCAGATCTAAAGGATCTCAAAGTTGGTTCTACCTGCTCAATGGATTTCGATGACAGCTTTTCGTTTTATCATTTCTAAACAGAAATTGCACAATATATTTGTAAATTAATGTTAAGTTAATGAGACCCTTAGAAATTCCACGGTTAATGAATATCTTTATTTTTTGTCATGTATCATTCCTAAGCTACGCTATTACAATCTGTCTTAGTTCGACCTCACCCAGATCCGCAAACATAACCCTCTCCGTCTAAACTGAAGCACGTCACGTAACCCACGGCGAACTACGTCTGACGTATCGTAGTCCGTCTACCCTTACTCGTATCGTCTAAAATAACGCCAAGTAAATCGTACGACCAAACGCCTGCAGATGATGCAAAGAAACTGCAATATATTATTAAGCAAAGCTTTTTTGTATCTATTGGCACTTATTCCATTGGGATCTTAAGGCAGCCATCTCATGTGACCACACGGGATTCAGTATTTTGTCAACGGGGTTTTCTTTCCTCTTGACCGTGTATGTTTTGTTTTGCCGTTGGATTCGGAGGTATATTCATTTCCTAATGCTCTTCAATCTTTTCAACTCACGCTCTATACTGTATTTCTCAAATTCGCGTTTGCATGCATTTTCTCAATATGTAGTTTTCTCTTCGGTCTATAGGATTTTTATCACACTTTTAACTAGGGGAACTGTTGAATTTTCTTATTATCATTTTTACTTACTGTGAATGCGTTCAGAACTGACCAATTTATCAAAAGTATTTTTTATTATACATTCCAGAGGAGTAGTAGTATAAGTTAGTTTAAGCCTCCCTAAATAAGTACTAAGCTTTCTAAGAGAGGAAATGGAAAGAACATATAGAAGATATATAGGAACCCTTGCACGAAGGTGTTCCCACACAGGATCAACGCACATGGGAACAGTGAGTTGAGAAAGAAGAGGGAAAACAGATGAAAGTAATATCAGAAGGAGTATGAAATCGGAAGAAAGAAAAGTGGACACCGAAAACAGAAGTCCCGAAGACCTAGCTAACGGCTAAGGCAAAACATTGCAGATTGCTGTTTGATATCTCTTTTCAGCATACCTTTCTTTGACAGAGCTGTCTCATTTGCGGAATTCTTTTTAAGTGGTGCAACTCATAAACGAATGAAAATGAGCAAAAATTCACGAGAATTTTTGCAGTAAAATTTGCGGCTATATCTGCACGGTTCTGTATTTATATCAAGTTTACGTACATTTTAGAATATATAGAATGTATGATAACACCCAGTCATATTCGTATTGAAGGAGTTTGAAAGTCTTCTGGGTTTTTAATACAAGAAAAGAACAATCAAGCTTTAACTACCGATACTTCAAGACTGAACCATGGAAGATGAGCTTTCCATCAAATAGCAGATCTGCTGCGTTTTCACATCAGATATATTAAGCAGCTAATGAAAAATTAAGTACTTTGAGCAACGAAAATCTGATTAGTATTTAGAGTTTCTTTTTTATATTCGGTAGCCAGAATATGGTTCTAGTGTACTTTCTGAGTTCTGTTGCTGAATTTTTTTAATTTCGTTCCACTGAAGATGGGCAACGTTTAGTGGTCCAAAAGCTTCGGGTTACATATAAGTAAAGAACCCAGAAGAGTTTCATAACTATTTTCCTATCAAGAAGTTCGTAGACTGGAAACCTTCGTATTAAATATACCAGCAGCCCAGTGAAATTCCAAGGAACTCGTGCATCTACTGGGAAGCTGGAATGAGAAGAGTTACAAAACGCAAGAGATAACAGCAATTCCAGAGAGCCAAGCTCCGTTTTCGACATCTGAGACGCGTATCAGCCGAGTACATACGAAGTGCAAAAATTGTGACGCGCGAAAATATGAAGCGCTCATCACTGTTGGTGGCCAGGCTAATAAAGTTGTACACCTCTGCCGTCAATAAACAAAACCAAACCAAGAAGCGCTAAAGAAAACAACTGTGGTTGAACTTCATTCCAGTAAAAATGAGAGCTTTTTGCAAATTGAAGTTCCCTCTACCTAATACTGAAAAGCGTTGCGTACAGACACCGGACGTACGGATGGATGGATGGATGGACGGACGGATTGAGCTTCAAGCAGAATTATAATATAGATTCTGAGTATCTTTAGATATTTATTTCCTCTGAGAACAAAATAGTAATAGTAGGTTATGTTTTTACAATTTGAGAAAAAAGTTGAATGACTTCCTGCTCACTTTTTATAAGCAAACGCAGCCGCCCACGAATCCCTGAAAAAGTATTCTGTCAACATAGTTACTAGCATGAAGCATCGTCTGAACTTGTATAGTTCACATGAAACAGATATCAAAGCTAAAAAATTAGCCTCTGTCGATTCTAGTGTGTCTTCCAAAGTCAGAACGCAAATCGTGGCTTCAATGTTTTTTCACGAGGTCAACTAGCCTATTTCCACTTAGTTGCACGAAATATCAGTTCCAAACAAGATCTTGAGGAAAAATGTAAAGTAAAGAATGCTACATCCATTATTGTTCATTTCTTCAGAGAAACAACTGCAATGAATGCCATCCACACTTCTATATTCTCTTTGCTCAGTGAATTTCTACTTCTCAAAATCTAATATTTTACTTTGCATTGCTCATAGAAGGTTTCTAGCAAGCTATTTATGGAGCTTTTCTGTGAATTAGAATATCGAGGTCACGAATACGTAGATTTGAACGAAATACTCCTGTATGAAAGGGTCCTCAGGAAGAAAGTCTTTGCATATCAACTCATACTATGTAAATAGTCAACGCGCTGTTTAGTAAGGAGAAAATGCACGAATATATTTTAAATTAATATTTAGCGTTTCAGAGCATGACTTGAAGAAACACCGGACCCGCGGCCATATCTGTCTCATTAGTGGCCAGGTGTCTCCACAGGCCTTAGCGCAAATTAGCAACTGGTGTGGTATCTTCGATGTCGCTCTAAGTTCGTTAGTTGCACTAATGAGTTACTTAGAGATAAAGTGAACGGTTGGTGAACAAAATCTTCGACGACACTAATTAGGCTGAGTCAAAATAATAATGTTTAGTTGAAAAAGTCTGATTTCAAACTAAGAAATCTTCAATATCCAATCGGAAAATTCTCATTCTGAAGTTCGCATTCAAAAGCGTCCAATTATATAAGTTCAATCAGCAAATGCTCATTTCGAGTATCTGAAAGTCCAATAAACAGTTTGATCCAAAATAATCTTCGGATAAATATAAAAACCAGGATGGGTAGCGCTATCGTCGTTCACGACGGATTTGTGTGCGTGTTTGTGTACGCAGATCGTGTGCGTGTGAGCGGCGTTCAAGTTTGTGCGCCGCGTTGCTCGCTTTATCACTGATTAAGTTAGGTTAGGTTAGATTAGGGAAGGTTAGGTTAGGTAATGTTCGGTAACGTTAGGTAAGGTTAGAAAGGTTAGGTTGGGTTAGGTTAGGTAAGGTTAGGTTAGATTAGAAGGTTAGGTAAGGAGGTTAGGTTAGGTAAGGAGGTTAGGTTAGGTAAGGAGGTTAGGTTAGGTTAGGTTAGCCTAGGTAGTGTTTATTTTAGTGCTGGCGCGCGTAGCAAAGCTTACTTGAACGCGCAATCGTCGTGAACGACGATAGTGCGAACGGGTAGTCCAAAGATTAAAAAATAAAGTTTCCATACGAAATTCAGTTGAACAAAACCAACTCCTATCGAAAGAAAGAACATTAAGTTCAGTAGCAAATATATCTAAAACAGGAATCATCAAAGATCAGATAATACAATTGCTTGCTGTGTTATTTCCACTACCCAGTCAATAGTTTTCTCTGCGCTGGCTAAAAGGAATCCCCACTATGGACGCTAACATCGGTAAAAAAGATTTAGCGTTCTGGAAGTTTAAAAATCCTTCATCATTGATCTGACAAAAAATCAAGCATCTGGACTGTAGAGGGTGTCTTACAACAGAAATTGTGCAAAAGATCGTGAAAGTCATTTTGTGTGCTCAAATAATTGTTACTAACATGCGGTTGACGTAAACATTGCTGACGTAATCAGTTCCTAAGTCTGCATTTTTTTTTTTGTAAAAAAAATCTTATTTTGTTTGCAAACACCGATTAAAAAAAAATGGCAGCGTTCAATGTTGTTCTATTGATTTCAGGAACTAGTATTTTTTGAGACATGGACTGATATAAATAAATAAATAAAAAATTCATCTACCGTGCCGCTGATTCTCGTAAATGTTAAGGTGTTGTCAAGAAACGTCGATAAAATTCAGTTTTTCAATTCTACAATTTCTTGGGCCTGAAATCACAAAGGCACAGCTTGTCTCCAATTATTTGTCACAGAGCTGACGCCAGGGCCAAACTATCGACTTGGTTGTTAATTACTACAATTAATCTAAGTAAGTATCCACAGCAAATTCTAAAATTTTTGTCAAGCTTCGAAGTGATAGGGCAAAATATGCTGATATACTTTCGATATAAACCTTACCTAGAATACTGTTCGTTGTTTCTCTAACGAAAACATTGGGGTACAAAGATTCTGCATCAGGTAAGCACGTATATTTTACAAATGCATTTCTTATTACATGCAGAGATATCATAACATCCATTGAATTGGAGGCTAGATAGTCAATTTGTACCCTGGGCTGAAAATACAGTACCCTGATAAAACTTTCCCTTATTTAAAACTGCGCATATTGCCGCAGACAGAATGAATGATGAACCGGTTAAGATACTTAAGGATACTGCGGGGACGGCGCCCCGGTAGTGCGCAGTCGGGCGCCAGTGCAGTTGCTCCTCCAAGCCAGCTTGTCGGTCGAGTTCGAGCAGACTCGATTTTCAAACGCTTTGTAAAGTTAGAACTGTTCCGGCTTACATTGTATACGTGGCTTACATGGAACTATGTTTCTTAACTTAGAATGTGTTAGGGTACTAATCAAATTTGGTTGCGGAATGCGACACCATTGTAAAATCAAAGTCAGAGCGAAGACAATTGATCTAAAATGCATTTCTATTAAAATTTGTTTGGAACGTTTCGACCCTATAGGTCATTATCAGATCGCTGAAGATGACCTTTTAGGTCGAAACGTTCGAACCAAATTTTAATAGAAATGTATTTTAGATCAGTTGTCTTCACTCTGACCTTGATTTCAAAATGTGTTAGGGTAGTTATGAATATGTTAGGAACCAGGCTTAACCTAACTTCTATATACACACGTATTGCACCTGAACTTCAGGTGGGCCACGTACCTGGCAGTATCTCAACTGAACAACTGCGAATATGAAATGCACATAACGGTGAAGGTTTTAGTCATATTTTCTGTGCTTAATACATACTGTATGTTAAAAGCTTATTGTTTTAGTCATTTGACTTTGTTTACAAATTTAAATAGTTTCAATCGTAATTTTTTCAGATCAATCTAAGAAAAAAGACACAGAATGTGCAGTGATACGGCATTTTTTTTTCATTGCTCATTGTGTATTTTACCTTCCAGTGACTTTATAAAATGTTTAAAAAGCCCCAAGCGAGGTGACAAGGAAACTCTGAACTTTTCGAAGTGTAGCTGATTTTTGAGCTCCAGGCTTTCCTGAATCATTCGTATCCATTGACAAATATTATCAGTGGCACGAACTTCATACATGAAACATTAATTATAGACCGCGGAGTATACGCGAGGACGCATAGTTTACAGGGTGTCTCTCTGGGTGTGTATATGCATGTCTCTTTCCTTTTTGTAAGTCTGTTGTCACACGCCTCTCTTCTTGCTTATTGACGTTGTTGCTGTTACCCTCACTGCCCCTCAATGTGTGTGAGTCGGCCGCTGAGGTGGGACATGGCGGGTCCTGATGTGTTCGCCACGTCTATTCCCGTGATATTTTAATTCTGGATGTAGCAGACGTAGCAGCTAGACAAGGAGATTCATGGTATTATTGCTGACAATATTTGTTTGCTAAGAATTCACCACGGTCGTACGTTCTGCCACTTCCATTCATCTGCTTCACGAGCTTTAGTTGCCTTCTAAAGAGGGAAATAAAAAATTCATTTTATCACCTATAAGTACTCAGTGTTTGGAAAAGACTGTTGTTCGTATCATGCTGCTATGTAGTGTACAGATAGTGAGGTAAAGGCTATGTATAATGTTAAAGGTATCTTCACTGAGCTGAATTATCTACTTGTCAATTTTAAAGTACAGCCCTCTACGTAAAGGTAAAGTTGACTTTGACGGCACCCTCCACTGGGAAACCCACACGCACTGGTTCTTGCTGCACATATAAGCCAACTATCCCAAAAGAGTAAGTGTAGCTGCAGCCAACCACAGGTCGTTAAGAACTATGGCGCCGCAGCGGATGGTTCAACGACCCGCACCACCACACCCTCCTAATCTTGGGAAAGTAAGTGTGCCACGTAGCTATACATACCAAGTAAATTTGCTGACTCAGCACACCGGGTGCCACAAGCCCGCTCGGCTGGATCGTCGTTCGATCTCGGCTCCTTTAGTACACCAGTCAAGCACGCATGACCTACTGCTGCCGTGCAAGATTTAGATTGTAGTGATCAGCGCCATTGACAATGAAGGGCAGTGAAATAGTTGTTACTAAAATAGGTGGTAGTTTTGTAGCTTTTTTCTACCATCTTTTCAAAACCAACAGAACAGTGAAGTAAATTTTGAGTATTCGGAAGTTCTTAGGGGATGTCTACGCCATGAAGGTAAGTTGTTCGTGCTGAGTTCTTAATACTATTTGTTAAGTGAAACAGAATTCGTTGGTGGAGAACAGTGACTTCTAAAACATTACTTTCCCCATATCATTTTCTAACTAAAGATTTGATCACAAACAGATTTATTTCTTTTCATACAAAAAAACATTTACCATAGTGTCCTACTGTAACCTTAAAGGCAAGCCTCCCTCATCACTTTTGCCAAGTGTTATCTACCGTTCCAAAAGCAGAGGATGCAATGCCTAGTGCATTGGTAGCACTGGACACCATTTCAAAGCCTGTAATGACCAACATTTAGGTGTATCAAGTCGTACCAGTTTACCACTAGCAAAACCCTATCATTCAGCTCCCCGCCTACATGCCAAACAAAACAATTCCATCCTATCAGCAGGAATGACTTTTCAATCATAGACTCTTCTAATCCAATCGAGCTCACATTATGGCCTCAGCTGTACCGCTTCACACAGTCCACAGTTTCACATCAGCCGACTGTACAGAAGCTGACATCCGGGCCCTCCACGTAGGTCTGTTCATTCGCTTTTTAGACTTCCCCTTGACTACATCTATGCTCTCCTCAATGAATCAGAAATAAAGGAAAGATTTATTTATAGGTTGTAGGTTATAGATTTTCCTTTCTGTTGATGGTATTTTTTTTTTGTCCCGAAACGTTAATTCCTATTTGTTGTCGACTTTGTATTATTATTTTCATACTATCTCAGTTTGAGTCTCTTTAATTTTACATGTTACGGCACATCAAAGGCCTATCTCCCTGGAGAGTCTTGATATGATCGTTGATGGGCAGCTCAAGCTTGAGGGCTCTTTCATTCAGCAATTTCTGTGTTTGGTGACAAAGTTGGAATGTAGTCCGTACAGCCACACAGCCGAGCTTATGTTCAGTCTCACTGACACGCCTTAATTTCAACTCTCAAATTTCTTCCCATCATACGCCCAGATTTTGTGCACGATGACATACATGCAAACAAACAAGGAAGCATGACTATCGGAGTTTTATAATTATATAGATGCAACAATGAAAGACATTGGCTTTATTTTTCTGTCTTTGACCTCAATTACGCTCAAGGTCTTCGAGAGAAATACACGCGCTGGGGCATAGGCTCCAAATTTTGTGTCATTTCAGTTGGTGTTTTCTACCATGTTCCGTCTTGGTCTGGAATTCATTGCCGAGATCAGTTTTCGGTTGTGTTGGTTAGTGTGCATTTAATTCAGCTACTGTTGAATTTTCCTCAGTAACAGTTCGGCTTGCCGGTGTTGCACATTTCCTTCATCTGAGTTGTAGTGACTGTTGAGGCCCGAGCGTGGACTTTTTTAATTATGATAAAATAAAGATGGTAGTTGGCGAATCTAACGAGATAAACTGTTATCTTATTCATCCCTATCCCCTTACCCTACGTCCACAGGGAAACCATGTGCTGCTGATGTGGGCAGCTCTGATGTACAGTGCTACTGAGCTGACAACCGTGGGTAAGTAGCGACAGGTCTGCTCAATATCACTTTCCTCTGCCGCCATACCAATGTTGGTGAGTGCTAACCATGGGAAAGTAACAGTAAATCAGCATCAGATTTATACTTGACACAGAGACGCCTTATCTCTGACAGCATTGGTACTCGCAGAATCTATTCAGCATGATTTGGAAATGATTGATTCCTGGTGTTCTAGGTGGGGGATGAGGCTGAATGCGGGCAAGACTTGGACCATGCTCGTGTCCAGGTCGCGTACAGTGGGACCTCCTTTTCCTGCACTCATGCTGGATGATGTATCACTTCCTGTGGTTGATGACTTGGTAATCTTGGGTGATAATTTTATCCAAAGTTGACGTTTGAGCCCCACATCGTTCGGTTGCCTCACGTGCATCGCAGAAAATTGGTTTTATGAGGCGTGCTTGGAGGGTGTTTGGCTCGGTAGATTTGACACGTCGCTGCTTTAATTGCTTTGTCCTCCCTCTTCTGGAGTACTGCTCTGTAGTCTGGGGTTCTGCT
>LQNS02278070.1:3680972-3694733 GCA_001587735.2 Parhyale hawaiensis
ATCGTGTGTGGATGTTTGGAATGGTCTTGATGGCTCTGTCTTTGCTGGTGCTGGTATTGGCAGCTTTAAACGATCTGTACACAGAGCTATTCTGTGAACTCGGATCTTCTTTTTTTCATTTTTTTGTTTTCTCCACCTGCTGGGCTGGTTGCGTGGGGATTTGCTAACCTCATGGAGTTTCTCCGTTCCTACGTCGCCAGCCTGGTGTGATTTAATAATAATAATAATAATAATCTCTTAGTTTCGCGTTGTGACGATGACTTAACGAACTTGACACCAACACGTCGCGAGGGACGATACTGGCGATAAGAATGACAAACAAATCTTTCAGATCATATTAGCGTCAGCTGCTTTGATTTCAAGTGCAGTAAACATGTCGTCTAGGGGTTACTGCCGAGAATGTCGTGTTAATTAAGAGGTCACTTCATAAGCGATCTGCTCGCCTGCCCCACTGGCCCCTGCATCTCTGGACTCTTCGAGTGTGACGGCGGCAACGACTGCGTTAGATTAGATAGGCGGCAGTAGACGAACCAAAAGGCCCATTCCCAAAGAGACACCGGGACTTACACCCCGGCCCTCTATGAGCTATTGCCATTATGTTAGTAGAATGTAGAGGAATGGAGAAACGAGAGGAGAAAAAATTCAAGACGAAAGAGAAGAAGAAAGGAGAAATAAAAAAGAAGGGGGAGAAGAATCTACGCCAAGCGATGGTCATGAATGCCCGCAAGCAGGATAAGTTAGGCAGACGCTTTGGTATAGTTGGAGAAAGTCATGCTTTATTTTAAAAAACGTTGTTGGGTCAGCAACTTTGCGGTTAGTGGAAAAAATACAGCTCTAAGTCAGTACAAGGGTACTTCAGCTCTGAAAGACGCTGTGAGTTTGTGAAATCACGGAGTATGCGGAATAAATTCAACGTGTAGAAGGAAGGTTCACCCACACATGATGAACTCTGCCAATCCCAGGCCATGCTAGGAATACTTCGCTGTACACAGGTTTCTCTTCCCGTCGGATGACAGGACAAGAGAATACCCTTGCCGGAAAGTAACAGCCTGGAGGATGAAAAACGAAGTAGACTTAAAGCTTATTTACTTCTTGTCACTTTATACAAAATATTACGTATTTACTTCTTTTTGCTGCATATCAGTGATAAAGTTTTCTTTGTGGTCATGACATAAGAAAATGTATTACTGTGGACAGGTGCGTGCAACGAAGACCAGTTCGAGTGCGAGAACTCTGGCACTTGCATCTACGGCTCGTGGGTTTGTGACAGCGACAACGACTGCGGCGACTGGAGTGACGAACGCCACTGTGAGTAAACGCTTTTGCAGGCCTCAACCTTATCTGATCTCGCACTCTTTACCCGGAACTACATATGAAGGGAAGGAAAATAAGTGACGGTAACCGAGAAATAAGAAACATTCTCCTGTGTACCATATATTATTCCTATTTTGTAATTTCTGTGAGTACTTAACAACGATTATTTTTGCGCGCTGCACTGTTGTGTCGAGGTACCCGGGATCGATCCCCACACCAGGCGCAGTCTTTCTCAAGGCACTTGGCGCGCTGAATCAGCGCATTTGGTTGTGCGTAGAACTATCGTGGGTGGTACCTGTCCTACGGTAGTGGGAGGGGGGTTGCTGGTCGTTGAGTCTTCCGTTTCGGCTCCATAATTCTTAGCCACCAGTCGTCGGCTGCAGCTGCACTCTCTCCTCTGGGGCCAGTTAGGGTCTATGTCTGCCGCACGAAACAGTACGACTGAATTTCCCACTGGAGGGTGCAGTCAAAATTGACTTTACCTTTTTTTCCTGACGAAAATTTTTTCTGCGGAGGACTCACAGGAGACGTGCATACATGATTTGTAAGTAATTATTTCAAGAGAACTCACATTAAATTTTCCATGAATCTGTCCTCTGACCACGTTTGCTGGAGTAAAATGAATTGATTTTGAAATGGATCACACCGTACTGTTTCTGAGCAGTTGTGCTTGTATTCTACTAATAAAGGAGGCTTCGAATTGTTCCCAAGACTAGATGGAAAATTAAAGGGGGTTCAGGCGCTCCTATTTGTGAGTGTTCTGCCCAGTTTGATAGTAGTCGGACTAACAGCACAGTTTTGAATAATAGTTATCATCTGTCATACGCACGGTGTTAGGTAAAGGTAAAGTCAACTTAGACCACACCCTCACCTGCGAAACCCACATGTACTGGCTTGTGCTGCGGGTATAGGCCCACTGGCCCCAGATGAGTAAGTGTAGTCGCAGTCGACCTCGGGTCACCAAGGACTATGGCGCCAATTTGACGGAAGGAACAAATGACCCGAGACCCCCCACCCCCCTCATCTCTGAGGAAAGCAGTTCCACCAGGCGCCGGAAGAGATGGAAATTTACAATTTTCAAACGCTCTGCCGGAATTATGTCACTCTTCATTTCTTACTAAATATTTCTTCTGAAGTGGAAAGTAATTAATTTATCAAATTCATGCTAACCAAGAAACTGAGGGCAGTACTTTAATATAAGGCATTCCTTTCCGAAGGGTGAGTAGTGACCCTCAGAGTTTTTTTTCTGGACTTTCATTTATCTTTGCTGTATATGTGAAGTTCCTTTAACTTCTCAGATACAATGGAGATATAGATGTACAAAAAACATACTATAGTTTACTGTAGTGTCTAGTCACACTGGCGAGCTCGCTAAATATGCAGCCTTTCGCCGCATCAACTCACTGTGGCTCCTACTTGACAAAGAGGATAATTGTCTTCGTGATCAGTGCACTCCTCTAATTATTATTCACTGACATATTTTTTGACAATCTCCACCTTTACTCACCACCAGGCCGTTGCACATCTACACAGTTCAAGTGTGAGAACTCCGGCCGCTGCATTAGCGGTTCTTATCAGTGCGATGGAGACAATGACTGCGGCGATATGAGTGACGAGCAGAACTGTAACGGTGAGTACTGCTATAGTTAACAATAATACTACTACTAATGTTACTACTACTATTACTACTACTAATATTACTACTACTATCACTACTACTAATATTACTACTACTATTACTACTGCTAATATTACTACTAATATTTATTGGTAGTAATAATTTTGCATTAATTATTTAGCCTGCTTCAATGAAGTGGAAGCTAGATAACCGGAAAACCTACACCAAGCTTGCGTCCGACGGTTGCGGTGATGTCACGAGTTTATTTTGTCTGGGCCCTAATGCCTCTTTGACACTTGCTGTGAGAGGTCGCGCTGTTCAACAGGTGCTGCTTAACCCCTTTTTTATGTACCTCCTTTGGGGAGAAAGAGAGTCGGTCCGAAATAAACTTTCAATGCAAGCAGTGGAGATGAGTAGGGTGCAATTTGTATTCTCTGTAAAAGAATAGTGACCACTATCTTCATTGCATAGCCAGTGCATTGTGCCACCACGCCCAAAAACACGTCGTTCTTTCGGAAATTCATTTTTAAACATCTTTGTCATTCTGTGATATTGTCTCCTGATTACACAAGTCAACTTTGGAAAACTTTCAACCGTTACCGGCTAGAAGAAATCCGGGGCTTCGTTAAGGTACATATTTTTGCTGTTATTCAATGATGGCGCTTCCCAATCGGAAAATTGTAGGCATTTACCGGCTGCATACAGGAAAATGATAAAATGTATCCCATAACATCGAATGAATGCCTATAAATTTCCGATTGGGTGTTTAGTTAGAGAATGCAAAGCTATAAATCACTCCACTTTGGTTTCATCGGCAGGCTGCGCAAGGAGCCAGTTTAGCTGCGAAAATGGCACTTGCATCCCGGCGTCCTTCGCCTGTGACGGCGACGACGACTGCCGCGACTGGAGTGACGAACGCCACTGTGAGTGACCGTTCCGGCCCTAGCAGACTCTACAGCCGCCCCAGCTACTAAAACTCTCTATTGCCTCCTGGAATGGCCTGAAAATTTTCAAGAGGGATGACCATATTCTTTGAGTTAAGGAATATTTAGGTTTGGGCAAAGGCAGAGAAGTAAAGGAGGCGGCGTAGCTGCAACGTCTTTGCTCGCGTACCTCGGCCCACAAATAGCCGCAAAACTGCACCTCCGATAACCATTATTAGTTTTTTCAACACTACAGGCCGAGTTGGGTACCTATGTTTTCATTTAATCTATGTAATTCGGTATACTTTATCTTTGAATCCTAGGTACCGAGCCTGGAGACCATAATTAACTAGTTAGATAAAAAAAATCAGATCTACCAGACGTGTGAACAAGACTAAATAATGCGAGAAACATCAATGTGTTTAGAAATTTGACACGACCTACTCGCAGTGCGATACTTTAGGAGGATGATCAAGAATCATCATTATATTCATGGGAATAACATATATGATGAGAATGCATGATTTTCAGTGATCATTTAACACGGAATAAGGTATTGTATTGAACCCAGCCCGTATTGATGCATGTATATAAGACCAACAGCTCTTTAAAAACCGCAGGATTAGCTTTCAACGTAACAGATCTTCGCACAGATCACGAAGGACCCAAGGGTGGTGCACTAGCAATTTGCTCTCCTTATTGATAAAGTTTTTCTTGTGGCCCTAAGATTCGCCCGACCCCAACCCAACGAACCACTGAATGTGGTCCTTCCTTGATGTACGATACAAAAACACCCGAAAACCTGGAATGTTTGAAGCGAGTTGTTCTTCTTCGTGCCAAGGCAGATATCGATAGACACAACTGTGCGTCTCTGGATTTCTCTTTATTCCTTTTTTTAACGTCGTCGGGCAGAAGTTGAGGCGAAACGTGGTCTTGTTGAGTCCCATATCAGCAAATTGGAGAGAAATCATTCTAGAATTAAGTGATCCAGATGATTTCAGTATTTTAGTTTTCCTAGATGAAACCAATTAAAGTAGCCCCCGTTTCAAAAATCGTCCCCACCCGCTAGAAGTAAACGCATTAGTAGTTGGTACTACGTAGATTGTAGCTACTCGCGACGGCACATGAATTACAATTTTCTCAATTCACTGACAGGTCCATGCGGCGCCGACCAGTTCAAGTGTGGCAACACCGGCCGCTGCATCCGCGGTTCGTGGGTATGCGACGGAGACGACGACTGCGGCGATATGAGTGACGAGCAGAACTGTGCCGGTGAGTAGCACAGAAAGGACTAGAGAGCACTCTGAGAGCACATACCTCCGCCAAACAAGGCGATAGCAATGAGAAATTGAAATTGGCTCTGAATCCATGATTTTCTTGGGCTCAACATAGATATCTAATCATTTGTGTCTTTTGATTGTATTAAAAGTTTATGCAGCTTTCTTGAAGATCCTTGAGTACCTAACTTTTTGAGTCATGCAGCTAACAAAGATTATCTATGACAAATATAAAGCAAACACGCAAGCAAACCAACCGATCTGCACCAAAATTTGATCCTTTATGTCGTTCAACAGTATTAACAACTCTTGTAAATTTCATAGAGATTTAGTTAGCACTTTTTGAGTTATTGTGCCAACAGAAATAAAATCAATCACTGCGGCAAACGGACAAGCAGATCACTACAAAAATTTCATCACTTACTTTTCATAATAAACCTAACGACTCATGTAAATTTCATGAAAATCTGTCCGTAACTTTTTCAGCTATAGCCCTAAGAAGAAAAATTATGTAGACAAAACAAACAGATGAACGGATTTCCACCAAAAGTTAATCATCAGTTACTGTCAACCTGCCTAACAATCGCTGTAAATTTCGGAAAGATATATGGATAACTTTCTGAGTTATCTCGCTGACAGACAAACACACAGGTAAAAAAGACAAAAACACAACCTCTTTGGCGGNAGTTAATCATCAGTTACTGTCAACCTGCCTAACAATCGCTGTAAATTTCGGAAAGATATATGGATAACTTTCTGAGTTATCTCGCTGACAGACAAACACACAGGTAAAAAAGACAAAAACACAACCTCTTTGGCGGAGGTGATAAGGTTCATAGCCTCTGTATGAATACAAATGCGTTTGTAACAAAATTATGATCAATAAAGAAATAGCTTCATAATAGCTTTGCCACCATTTATAGAGGGCCAGGTATACTTGTATGTATTTCATGGTGAGNGTTCATAGCCTCTGTATGAATACAAATGCGTTTGTAACAAAATTATGATCAATAAAGAAATAGCTTCATAATAGCTTTGCCACCATTTATAGAGGGCCAGGTATACTTGTATGTATTTCATGGTGAGATGCCAGCAAGCTAAGCAACCACCGGTGTATGCTAAGACAATTATTTTTGTTGGGAGTAAAAAGTGACGATTGCTAGTTAGTAAACTTAACTTACTCTACTACACTCTGATCTGAGTTCATAAGTCGGTAAACCTTAAAAAAAGGAATTTTAGAACGTCAGGTTTGCGACACCATTGATCTATGAGCTTTAAATCGCATATTGTAATTCTATTCTTGTTTCTTCAGTGCTGAATATTCAAAACAATTCTTAGAATCTGCAGTATAATCTAGATGAGACTCATATATGAGAAATGAGAGCTCTGCAATCCGACCACCATCATGCAAGTAGTTCATTATTTATTTCTGTTCTGCAGTATTAAATAGCAGAGCCTTGCACGATGGCCATCGCCGATTATACAGTACGATGGCGATGGTGTGTAGACCATCGCCATCGAAAAAAAACTACGATGTTCCGATGAAATACTGCAAAGATCCTTCGTCGAGAGCGATGGTCCGATGCTCCGATGGAAATCGTATCAAACAATCGGCGATGGCCAATTTCTCCATCGGCGATGGTGTTATGATGAAGACACGGTCCGATGAAATGGCTGAACATGCCATCGGCGATAGCATACGATGGGCATCGTCATCGGTTGTACTTCCGATGCCGATGAAATAATGAAATAAGGCTAAAACAACAGAAAAACAACTCTGCGAGTTTGAAACATTCATTTTCTTTTGTAACATTAAAACAAAGAGGGGTGTTGCCGCAGTTCGCAACACATACATTGTAGAAGAAGAATTCTTTCCAGATAGACCAGTTGCCGGCCGCTGAGCCACAGTACAAGAAAGTGGAGTACATTCCTAGGTGCTATTGAAGTCATGAAGTTTGTGACGTTTCAGGGACGTATAAGTAATCAGCAAATCACTGAATTATTACAAGTACCACAGCCACCGCCCAAAGACAGCCCCTCAGTGCCTCAGTTATTATCGAAGAGCAAAGGAGAGAGATTACTGCTCTTCGTCCTACTGCTTTACTCTTGGGAAAAGCCATACAATAGACTAGCTATCACAATGAAATATCACTTAATACATCTACCACTGACTACAATAATGCCTCAGCATCTGAGATAACCACGAAACGGCAGTATTTCGGGCATATTTAGAAAAAAAAAAGAGTAGAGAGAATGATCGCAGTTTTGGACGCTGCCAGCTGAGTAGGGCATGCAGCACAGATCATTTACTACTGATAGTTATGTCAGGCAACAGAGTGGCAGCACCTGCAGTTGCAGAAGAGTGACGTTGTGATTACGTGGGTTCTCTTATCACGGATATTCTATTAGCAGGGCAAATGAGACAAGTAGGTAGATGCAGAACTATATTGTGGTAACGAGTCTCGGCAGGTACACACTGGCTATGNTGGCTATGCTTACCACGCGCGCACCTGGGAAATGAGCTGGCGACAATACTGCGTGGTCACTCTTATAGACTGGGGCCTAGGTGTGGCTGCTACAGCACACAATGGTGCACATCCACAACGTCACAAAAATGTTTCAGCCAATAGCGTGACTCCTTTTGCAGTGAGGCATCCTGGGTAATTTCCAATATGGCGACGTGTGTGCGAGAGATTAAGTGTGTGTCGCGATTGTTTATTATATAAACGTTGGTAAATTGTTCAGTTGCAGTTTATTGTGTTTTTCATGTGTGTATAACATTCTACTTTATAACTTGTTGTAATTCAAAGTTTCCACTGCAAACGAAAATCGTCTAATTTTGTCTTTTTAAACTCATGCGAATCATTCTATTCCACGCCAAACATTCGCTTCAACTTAGGCAAACATTTTCAGATAATTTTCTCAGTGCTTTTATGGCGTTGAACATCAAGATGCAATACATACATCAAATCTATGATCTATTGTTTTCCTTTACTTATGTAATTAAGTGTACGGCCAGTATGGGTAGTTCCAATTTGAGGTAATAAAATATAAACAATTGGCGGGAAAGCCTTTCTGGTATACTGCAGTTTAAGGGGCAGCCGCTCGCGGCCTCATTTTTTTACATCAGCAGAGTGACGTGGCAATCGCCCATTGGCTGAAATTGACACCAGTCACGGCGGTCGCTGATTGACTGAGATGGTGTCACGGCTGGTCGCTAATTGGCTGAGATTGGGCGAAAGGGTGTTCCCTTAGGGCTGACTTAACTATCCGTTGTAGTAATGAGCTGTGGTTCCTTCCTTTTTCTTCCCTTGGATCGCCAGTAGAAATGTCTAGGACAATATAATAGCTGCGTATCTCTGAGTGTTCTCGAGTCTCTAGCTATTTCCGCTAATTCATCAACAGATAATTCTTGATAGATTTCATGTACGGTATTTCCATTCAAGTTAACTTTTTCCACTTTATTTTCTACAGAGCACACAATGTTTGCGACCCTATTTTTCGTGGGACTTCTCTACTCTCTCTCATGTGGAAGGCCTCGTATGGGCCATCCACCCGAGTGTCTTTCTCTATTTCTTTGCGCCTTTTTCCCGCCAGTAGTAGCGCACTGAGCCAATAGAGATTTTCCGGCAAGAATGCCGAGATAAAACGTTCCTACCGAGCTATGTAGAAAAACCGAGTCTGCACTGTACGGATCACTCATCGAGAGGATACGGTGATAAAACTAGGAATATAATAATAATAATACTGGTTTGAAAATTGCACACAGGCCAAGAATATAAGAGATGCTGCTTCTGTTCGATTTTTGTGGTCTGAAATGTTTACATTTTTAAAATGTGATAATGCGATGGTCCATCGCCGATTGTGACGCCCTACGATGGCTATCGCCGACGGTTATTTCAACGTAGGTCATCGCCGATGAAAATGGGCGATTTTTGGTTTCGATGCCGAGGAGCGATGGTATTGCCATCGTAACCTAATTGGAGATGGAGACCTGTGTCAAATAGGTCAACAACAGATTGAAACCTGGTTTGGTAAAGTCCTAATATTAATGTTTTAAGAGCTCCAGTCCATCCTTAGCTACCGTATGTTTTACAACTAAGTAAAGTATACTTGGAAATGAAACTTTGATTAAGAGAACTGTAAGTACATTAACTATTGATTATGAAATTATGTATTGCTCATGGTAGTCCTAACCGAAAAGATGAATGATCGAATGATGCCCATGTCATACTTGATGCATTATGAGAAAATATAAACAAGCAGTGTTTCGTTACCAGGTCATCGCTGCAGCCAGTACAGCTGCCACAACGGTAACTGCATCCCTACTTCCTACGAGTGCGACAGCGACAACGACTGTGGCGACTGGAGTGACGAACGACACTGTGAGTGGTCCTCGAATTTAAGCTGTTATAATTTGAGCAGGTAATTCTGTGCATGGTAGACATCATTTTTTAACCTGGTACGTTTCTGAATCAAACGATACAGCAGTCTACAAGCTGTACAGGGGTAGAGCATGGACACGAAATGAGACTTTATGGCGCCTATGTTTTGGCGGCAATTTTTTAGTGTTTTTTCTTTTTTTTTTTTTAGCCGAGTATATTGGTGCTTAATACTTAGGTTAGGTTAGTTAAGATGAAGTTAAGTTAGGTATGGTTAGCTTATGTATGGGTAGATTAGATAAGGTTAGGTATGGTTAGGTACGATTAGGTATAGCTAGGTTAGGTATAGTTCGGTTATGTAAGGTTAGGTTTGGTATGGCTACGTTAGGTCCGATAAAAAATCGTTAGAATGTTTGCGTGCTTTAACCCACACTCACGAGGTGCATTAACCTGACTAAATAACTTTAGTCAAAATAGTTTTGATGCTATTTTCTTTAGTACGTGAAACTCAACGAGCGCATTTTACGTATTTTGTGATTATTATGATGTTTGTTTTTAGTTATCAATCTAAAGTAGGTTTTATAGTAATTTCATCTAGTCCATATACCTGTTTCAATTTCAATCAGCGCCAAAATATCCTGGAAAAAAATGGCGCCGAAAAAATCGTGGTGCCAAAAACAATGACGCCAAAACATAGGCGCCATAGAATCAGCGCCAAAAAGTACCAGACGCCATGGACATACATTGCAAATGTCGTAGAAAACTCGTCTTCGTGATTTCAACCGAAGTCTCTCGGTGTATCAAAGAATTCGTCGTTATTAATTGGTACAGGATGCTGCCACGGTGAACACTGCATTTTACTCTGCATGGTTTTGTCCAATAATTTCCATCTTCATCGGCCGACAGGCGAGTGCAGCTCTACGCAGTTCAAGTGCGCGAACACCGGCCGCTGCATCAGGAACACTTGGAAATGCGACGGAGACGACGACTGCGGCGACATGAGTGATGAGCAGGACTGTTCCTAAATGCCAGCTTCTGAGGTGTTCTATTGAAGCAGAACAGTGAAGTGTAATTAATATTAGTATATGAAATATTTCACAGAGCACCATTTAATAAAATTTGTTTTTGTTACCCGCCTGATCCCTGGCTACGATAAACCGGATCGTCAAAAATATGTCTAGCTCTGACGACCTCGTTAATACGTACCTTACAAAACCGCCTGCCTGTAGATGGGTTTTGGAAATGAATATTACGTATTTTAGGGTTGGACGAGGTATGTTGCGAGTCTCGCCCATCCTATGTTATGGGGTGTAGCGCCCCCAGGGGGTTTGTGTAAGTTATTATCTTAGCCATTAGCTAGGCCTTCGGGACGTTTGTCTTCGTGCCCACTTTGCTTCCTTCCACTTTCATACTCGTCCTGATCTTACAGTTGTCTGTTCTTCCTCTTCTTTCCCGAGTTGCTGTTCCCATGTGCATTGATCCTGTGTGGGAAGACCTTCATGCATGGGTTTCCCGTTTTTCTACCGACATACTATATGTCCCTTGCTTTTCCTCTCTTAGAAGAGCTTAGTACTTCCTCAGGGAGGCTTAAATCTTCTTATAATACCTAACACCTGTTTCGAGTCGACAAGGAACGTTTACTTAAAATAGGTTGGGCGATGTACATGTCAGCATAGAATGGGCCACAAAATCATAGAATAGGTTCCGGCGATGACCACAAAATTTAGCATACAATCCAACGTTTTTTTAGTACGGTTTTGTTGCTCTACAGTAATGGCGTCGCTTGACAGATTGGGCGAGAAAACTATAGAACTCCCCATTCTAAAGCACTCTAAGAAATTCCGTTGATTAAGGCACACTTAACCAATATTATCTGGACTTTCACATATTTTGAGATAGATGTAACTCTGCTGAATAAAATGTGCATATAATATAGCGTTAAAAATTTTTGTTGACAATGAAATTCCTACCCCTAATTCTCTTTTCTATTTGGATAACGTTCACCTGGAATAACATACCATGTGGATTAGCTTTTATCTATAGCTCCTCTTCGTCGTCTCCTGTTCTGTCTGAAACGCTTCTGTGTTGTGCATACCTTAAATAGAGCTGTACAATCCTAGTCCATATCAAAGGCATCCGGTAGTTGTCTTATCAGTATATCTACATATATCAGGGGAATCGTTGAGTTTCATAAATACTTATCTGGCTCTAATATTCTGTTTTTCAAAGCGAAAACCGTTTTAATTAGCACTTCATCATCTCGGAACGCAATGATTATTCGTGAGATATTTTCGTCGAAGCTCAACTGCTCGCAAAACAAAATTGATACACTCGGCAAAGTCTTGCACGCTGTGCAGGAGAATTTCATACAGATCGGAGTAACAGGTTTTGAAGGGCCTGCAGCGCTTCATTTGACATTAATTACAGAAATAAATGCATAGAGAAAGTGATATTTGATTTTCATTTCCTCACCTACATTGCCAGCCTCAATTGGGCACGCTCACCGTTCTACGAAACTACTCATTGGATACAATTTTAAGTCAGACAAGATCTCATTTACTCATGCGAAGTGACAAAGACGACGTACTCCAGTGAGTAACGAACCCCCACGAGATCGAAAAATAGCAAAACTCAGAGGAGTTCCATCGGGTTAGAGGGAGTGCACGGTTGCAGTCGACAGGAGATGGCCAGAGTCAACACAAAAATTCAAACGATAATAGTTACCCAGTTACCGTCCCCATTGCTGGGTTAGGTGAGTGCCGTTACAATGGCCTTTGTTGACGCTTTTAATACATAGTTGAGAGAGCTGAGCTTGCTGACGGCTGTGCCAGTTCGAGTGAATTCAACACGTGTAGTTGCCACCGGTGTGTGTGTGTAAGGGAATACGCAGCAGAATGGAAATAAAAAAACATAATTCGCAGAATATATACCTATTTTTTATCACCCGCGAACGAAGTGAGAAAGGTGATAGTGTTTTCGTTGAAGTTATAAGTATATTTACAAATATTTCTATATGTGTCTGCCCACTAAAAAACAGGCAGGAGTTGAGCAATCCACTGTTGCGAATATCTTCCCGCCTTCGTCAAACCTGACAATATTTAGTTCTTTGTCTTCTCCGTAGCCAATCCCTATAGGTACCAGGTGTGGCTTCTGGATATTGGCATCCATCCTGTGATGGAGCTGGAAACAGCGGTTCGCTGTAGGGCATATTTTGTGCCTCTCACAGCCTATCTTAGTCATTCTAATTTTTTGCTTTCTCTTTTTCACTGTGTTTACGTTCAAGGGACCACTATTTTTAATTTTCACGTATAATTTCATTTATTGGCCACTGCCGCAGCCTCTGCTCGCACTCAGGATATCGTACAAGTGTCGAATCAAGTAACTGTTAGGAAACATTGCTTAAACTTCGTTAATTATTTCTCAGCTCTACAGTAAAATTGAGTACAAATTACATATAGCTATTTTAAGTTCTCTCAAGTTACGCCGTAGGGCATCTCATATCAGGTTACGCCGCAAAGGGATTCAAAAGTTCATATTACGCCTTCAAGCTCTATAATTTATATATGAAAAAGGAATCCTCTAAAATCAAGCTTCATATATAATTAAGTTTGGCAAATATTTCTCCTTGCGCTAAGACTTTCAGTGCATGCTTCTCCTGCTTTTCTTCCTGTCTTCTTTGCCTGAGTTAAATACCTTCTACTGATTCCCTTCTAATTTTCTTATATTCCTTGCTTTTATCGCTCGAGAACTTCTTGTTAACCGAACGTGAAGGAGAGAATCAACTACTTCTAGCTATATTTTCCGATAGTATTTCTATTCGAATACATTGAAGTACAATAATAATTCATATCTTCATTAGTAAGTACGTTAATGCTTGTTCCCTTCTTTTCTACTATTTTCAGTATAACCTCATCGTTGCTTCTCCGGAGCTTGAGCGGCTGCGGTCCTGCGCTGCTTGGCAGGACACCGCTGCAGGCAGCTTAACTTTTACCTTTATCACTTAGTTAAATTATAATTAGCTAATGGTTATACTATGAAATTATACTTTTTTCTCATTACCTCCGCCAAGGAGGTTATGTTTTCGTCGTGTTTGTCTGTCTGTCTGTCTGTTTGTCTGTTTGTTTGTTTGTCTGTCACCAGGATAATTCAAAAAGTTATGAACCGATTTGGATGAAATTTACAGGGATTGTTAGGTATGTTGGGAGGAACAGATGATTAACTTTTGGTGAAGATATGTCCATCCGTTT
>LQNS02278070.1:3717021-3741662 GCA_001587735.2 Parhyale hawaiensis
AACAGACTCCACCAACTCTGCGACGATGCGCCAGATCACAGGGCACAACACCACCCAGCATGAACGCACATCGACGAACCACTTTGTCAAGCAAACACAGATGGCAATCGGCAGCAGAAGCGTTCAAAGGTTGTAGCGATAGCCTAAGTTTGTTTGTCTAGGCCCAAGTGTCTGACACTTGCGATGAGAGGTCTCACTGTGCTATAGGTGCCCCTTAGCAACTGTTCATATACTGTAATCCATTAATTCTGCTCTTTTATGGGAAGAATCAGCCCGGAATGAGTTTCAGTGCTACTGGGGCAGGTAACTGGGATATGAAAAGTATTTCTTTGTAAACACAGTAACCACTAATTTCAGGATGCCTCCACATCCAAGGACCACATCTTTCCATTACAAATTCGTAAGTACATAGTTTTTAATCTTTCTCACTACGTTGTCTCCTGCTTAAATAATCCAACTTTAAAAAACGTTAAACAGCTTCTCGCCACAAAGAAAAGGGCATTTTCATTAGAGTGCATATTTACTGCTAGCATTAACTGATGGCATTGGTCACTGGTAGAACACAGAGATATATAAAACTTCCATCTGGTTTGGTCGGCAGGCTGTATAAGGAGCCAGTTCAGCTGCGCCAACGGCAACTGTATCCATGCGTCCTTCGCCTGTGACGGCGACAACGACTGTGGCGACCGGAGTGACGAACGCCACTGTGAGTGATCATTCCTACCCTAGCATAATGTACAGCCGCCCCAGCTACGAAAGCTGTCAATCAGCTTCAGGGTCGGCCTGAGCTTTTGCTATGCTGATGAACTTATTCTTTCTACACAGCATCTGGGTGCCCAAGTAGAGAAGTTATACAGAGAAACCGCAGAATTGAAACATTTTTATTCCATGTAGCTGGATCCGCAATCGGCCGCAACTCCTACCTTAGTTTACTAGAAAAAACAAGCTGTTATTGGCTTTTTAACACCGCGGGTAACGATAGAAATCCCTGTTACCATTTTTGTTTACACCTGTAGCATGAAATTATGTGCACAATTTTCTCTATCGTTGAATCAACTTATATAAAAATTATTCTTTACATGAATAACTGCGCTGCAGCCCAAAACCAAGATAGTTGTTTGTCATTTTTAACATTAAAAGAAGCATTCGTGATTTGCATTGCAGTTTACTTATGATATTATATGACACTTATTGTCTCCATTAACTGCCAGGCCCTTGCGATGCCAACCAGTTCAAGTGCGAGAACACCGGCCGCTGCATCAGCGGTTCTTACGAGTGCGACGGAGACAACGACTGCGGCGACATGAGTGACGAGCAGAACTGCTCAGGTGAGTCGTACAGAGAGACTAATAGCAATAGACTTTTCGGAAACTCAAGTACGTTAGTAACGAAATTACAATAAATATCTATGGTCACAATTTCCTCGCCATAATTTTTTTGACGGCTGGTAGACAAGTATTTCATAATGAGGTGACACTATACTAGGACAGTTTTTGTTGGCGGTTAACAAGTGTAGTTACTTCACTGCACTTTGATCTAAGCCAGAGAAGTCGGGCAAGTAAAAAATAAAATAAAATAGAGTCACTGTAAAATAGCAGGGTGGTTACATAAAAAATTGATGAGTTTAAATACTACGAAATAATTTTCAATTTTCATTTTCAGACCCACTTATGGTCCAAGAGATAATATGAAGAATCGACCGCCTAGTTAGAATTTTGGCCATGTGACTAGTGGTTACTGGTCATATATCCTGCTGTGGTTTTGTAATCGTCTCAGTAGCTGTGACATAACCTACTAGTCTACGTGCATATACTACAGAGATTTTAAGATCTAGAGCACAATCAGTATGAAACGTAAATGTAGAGCTTCAACATGTGCTCCACCATGCAATCTCTAAGCCCGAAATTGTCAGCAGTCCATTAGTAATTAACGATTTGAGCTATGAAATTGCTCAGCTGCTGAATCAAGCCTGGCTGTAGTCCTAGTGCGTACAGATGGTTCACGAGGTCCATCCAATGCTATTATGTGCATTTAACCAATGCATTTCGCATACGACAGTCTGATTATAACTAGTTGAATACATTCCATTTTATAGATGAAAGTTTGAATGAGTAGATTAGGTTTTTTTAAGTTTAATAATGAAAGTCTGAAAATGAATAGATTAAGTATGTTAAGTTTCGGTTGAGAAAGTTTGAATGTGAGATTATGCGTAGTTTTGGTGTAGAACACGGCAGTCGTGACCGAAGCGATGAAAAAATGATCTCGTCTGAGTTTATTTCCAAGGGAATATGGCCTCCTTCATCTCCGGATCTTAATCCCTTTGATTTTAGCATTTGATCCATATTGGAGAGCAAGAGCTCAGCTTCCCATCCCAATAACGTGGAGGTTTTAAAAGAAATACTCCTGGAAGCATGGGTAACTCTTGCAAAGCGTTCTCCTAGCGCTAGCAGTAGGTCATCGCTGCCGACGGAAGATATGTTGCATAATCTATGGACATCAGGAAAGAAATATTATTTGATATTATTATTTGGGTCTCACGTATTCGGTATTATTATTTGGGTCTCACGAACCCAAGGGTCCCAATTGACTTCTCCACAGGATATGTCGCAGCTTGCCGCAGCTGCTGCTGACGAAGATAATTTTGTAAAGTTACGTTGGCTCTCAATACTTACCCCTCTGTTTCGGGAGATAGGCCAATGATCGAGATGGTCGACCTTCACTGCCAGGCTTTTACCTTGTCAGACGCCATCTGCTCGGGCGTATAGCTAGCAATCGAATTGGGTAATGGAATATAGAATGAAAACCCTAAACAAAATCTGGCGATAGTTGTCGCTTTTTTTTCTTTCTTCTGTCACACTGTATAGTGTCTAGTTTTATTTGGCTCTTCATTTTCTCTTTGCTTATAATATAATGTGCACTGTAATTACCTCCGCCAAGGAGGTTATGTTTTCGTCGTGTTTGTCTGTCTGTCTGTTTGGCTATTTGTCTATCTGTCTGTCACCAGGATAACTCAAAAAGTTATGAACCGATTTAGATAAAATTTACAGGGATTGTTAGGTATGTTAGGAGAAACAGATGATTAACTTTTGTTGAAGATATGTCCATCCGTTTGTTTGTTTGTTACAAACAGACGCAGTAAAAAGAGCTACGGTATTGAGTTTTTCAATACTTACCTAAAACTACTTTAAAATATGAGTAGTTAGGTATATAACAAAGAGTAAATTACCAAATTTTGGTAATGGTCTGTTCGTTCGTTCGTTCGTTTGTCACTGTTTTTAATTGTATGCTTGTTAGCACAATAACTCAAAAAAATAATGAATGGAACTTTATGAAATTTGTAGGATTTGTTAGTAATGGCAAAAGACATAAATGATCAAATTTTGGTGCAGATCGGTTGGTTCGTTTGTATGTTTGACTCATATTTGTCATAACGTTTGTTAACAGTATAACTCAAAAAGTTATAAACGGATCTTCAAGAAAATTGAACAAGCTGTTATTAATATAAAAAGGCACAAATGATTTGATTTTGGAGTCTTTACGAAGAACATTTTGGTTTCAGAACCAATTTGAATTGTTTTCTACCGTTGCCTCACTTGGCGGAGGTTTGCGCTCTCAGAGTGCTCTAGTTCTAACTGCATTGTTTTTAAACTTTATTTTTATTTCTTGTAATGCATGTCCGTTTCTCTCTTACTCTTGGAAAAGGCTAGCTGGTCAATATTTCTAAATTTCACATCCCACTTTCTTTCCTATTTTGAAATTCCTGTAATCGTGTTAACCAGTGTTAACTAGTCCGCTACACCTTGCCCTAGCCGACTGTTTTCTGCACGCTGCCATTCGTTCTGTTGAAAAGAAGAAAAGTCTCTCGACTTTGTTTTTTCTAGCCAGGCGCTTTTTGCAGACGGTACTTCATACTACCACAAACAACCTCATTTTGCTCTAACTCTGTGTAGCCTACGTTTCTCTTATCATCACATTCACAATGTGTAGTCATTGTGCCAGTGACTCTCAGCAGACCATAATTATGTTTAACTCTCTGATGCTAGTGTTAAGTATTATTGTCAAGTTAGTTTTAATCATGAAAACCTCAGGTGTGCTGTGCCCTAATCTTGTACACAGTACCATATGAGAACAATAAATGGTTTTTCTTTCTTTCATTGTGAAGTGAATTGCATATTTTAATTTATTTAAAAAATAGGGGTAAGCGAATTGTAAAGATCAAATTTGAATACCCTGTATAATTTAGTGGATTACCTTGTAAGGTTGTCGCAGCAGTCAGTACAGCTGCGACAACGGGAACTGCTTCCCTGCGTCATACGAGTGTGACGGCGACAACAACTTCATTCCAATTTTGTAATGACTATGAGTACTTAATAAAGATTATTAAATATTATTATAGCTGGGGTGTTATTTTCTTCGACGGATGACTAGGTTCGCGGTACCAGATGACTTAGTAATAAGCAGGGTAAGAACACTCTCAGAGATAATCATAGATTTGCTATTGAGAACTGCAGTGGCACAGTGTAAATTGCAGGTATCAAGCAACGTTCGTACACAAAACCTGCAGAAGCGAGTCTTGCGGAGGTAATGAGCTATCTCTCACGGGTGTGTCTCCTATTTATAGGTTTACACAGGGAGTGGCACTATGCAATATCGCAGGTAATCTTGCGCTGGTACAGATAACTCAAAAATTTATGAATAGATCTTTACAAAATTTACAGTAACAGTTGGAGATCATGAGAAGCACCGATGACCACTTTTTGTGATAATCGGTCGGCCCGTTTGTAGGTTTTACTAATCTTTGCCTTAGTGTTTATCAGAACATAATTCAAAGAGTTACCAACGTACGCATTTTCAAGAAAATTACACGAACTGTTCTTAAACTTGCGAATTTTGCTGACGATAAAAGGAAATCCTGGTTCCAGGACCAATTTCAATTTTTCTTTACCATCGCCATGCTTGGCGTAGATACTGTGTGCTCTTATAGCGTGGGCACACTATCAGAAACATTGTTCAGTTACGCAACTTTTCCCTTGCTTGCCGCGACTACTACTACAGTACAATACAGTACTTATATAGTGCTTGGATGTCACGCTAAAACTACGAGCTACTGCAACTTTAAATTAACACAGAAGTAGGACGTATTCTCAAAACTTGTCCATTACTGCTTGTTATAACGCACAAAATGCAAGAAACAACTCATACCTTAGATATTCTTTTCAGTGGCAATGTCTAAGCCGAGGCCTAGGGCGCAGCAGCGCAATCGAATACAAAGTTGCGTTGCAAATTGTGAGTATTTGTGCCCACGCTTTCAGAGTGCTCTAGTTCTGCATGATTCTGTTCAATAATCTGCATCGTCATCGACCGACAGGCTAGTGCAGCTGTACGCAGTTCAAGTGCGAGAACACCGGCCGCGGTATCAGGAACTCTTGGAGGTGCGACGGAGACAACGACTGCGGCGACCTCAGCGACGAGCGCAACTGTTCCTGATCGCAAGATCCCGGAATGTTACAGCGATGTGGCTCTACAAAATATAATTAATATCAGCGTTTGAGATAGTAAACACGACTCCGATCAGTATAATCTGTTTCTGTTGTAGTATATCATCTTTGCACAATTGAGCGGTGAGAATAAAACCGCTTGAACCTCGTCCGAAGACTCATGAAGGTCATCGACGTTGCTAGCCTCGTCATTGCCCAGTTGGCATAAGCAGGGTCATCTATAGTACAGCACTGACGACCTCGTTAATACATCACTAAAAGGCGCTTGTCTCTGGAATACGTTTGGAGGTAAATAGTAGCTACAGTTGAGTCAGNTCCGAAGACTCATGAAGGTAATCGACGTTGCTAGCCTCGTCATTGCCCAGTTGGCATAAGCAGGGTCATCTATAGTACAGCACTGACGACCTCGTTAATACATCACTAAAAGGCGCTTGTCTCTGGAATACGTTTGGAGGTATATAGTAGCTACAGTTGAGTCAGACGAGGTACTTATTTTGAGTGCTCTAGGAATCGTCGAGCTCCAGGTGACGTTTTTCACGTCACCACACCCATGCGTTGGGCCACGATGGTAGGTTACTTCTACTGGGTCGCAGTTAGGTATGTGAGGATTTGGCAAAGAACGTTAGCTAATAGTGCAGATGATCTAGAATTAAAAACTAAGATACGTTAGGCAAACTTAGAACTTATACTGGTCAAGACTACCATAAAATCTACCATCGTGCAAATGCTTTTTTAACGTGTTTTTTTTATTGCTGCAGCCAGTCTACAGCTACGGAGGTCTCCCTTAACAGACCGGGCTCTTTTCTTTCAGGGGCTGGCGCCACCTCTCAGCCCCCTGATGTATTTGCAGCGGGAACGCCATGAGCTCCCTATTCCAAAACCCTTTGAGAAATGTCCTTACTTGAAGCAAAATTATTTTCCTCTAAACTTACGGATCTTTTGAAGTAGATGCAACACTGCTGAAGAATTTGTGAACTTAACATGCCGTAAAAACTTTATTATTACAATGTACTTCCTTGCTAATTCACTTTCCTATTTGGATACAGGGAAAATGCATTAGCATAAGATGTGGTTTAAATTGCTATAGGTACTCTTTACAATATATGTCTCCTGTTCTGTCTGAAATGCTTCTGCTTAGTGAAATCCTATCATTTAGTTAATAGGGCTGTACAGTGTACAATCGTGCTCCAAACGCAAGACAAATGGCAATTGTCACAAAAATACACTTACACATACATGTCAGAGAATCCGTTGAATTTGCTCAATTTATTTTGATGCATATGAAAAACATTTTTAATGGACAGTGTATAAAGTTTGGAACGCAAAAATTAGTTTTCTATTTTTTGTGAGCTTGACATTAACGAAAAAGAAAAAAACATGATGTGCTGTAAATGAATTTCAAAGTGAGCAGAAAAATTTCGTACAGAACAGAGAAACAGCTTTGGACAGCTTTAGATAGGTTTGGACAGCTTTAGATAGGTTTGGACAGCTCCTATAGCGATCTATAGGACATTCAAATGTAGTAATAAATGCCCAGAAAAGTGAAATATGATCTTTATTTCCTTACCTTTGATGTCAACGGCTGTTGTGTACGCTCACAGTTCTATCCAGGAAACACAGCAAAGAGTATAACGGGAGGACTCAGTGAGATCAAATTGAACTTAGCCGTGACTTAGCCCCCCCCTCGACGCTCGAATGACGTCACTTCGACGAGTCGAAGTATTTGAGGGTCGGACCCAAGGCCTCTGTAGTTTGGGCTTTTAATCCAAACCAAAAATGCAAGCAATATTATATTTTTGACGCGGCAGAATCTATAGGAACAGTTGTTCAAGTTCATAGCGTGTGAGGGTTCTTAAAAACGCATCGATATTCATTTCGATGTTAAAATACTTCTACTTTGGACGTCAAGACTGTAAATATTTTATGCTTGACGTCCAAAGTACAAGTATTCTAACATCGAAATGAATATCGATGTGTTTTTAAGATCCCTCACACGCAATGAACTTGAACAATATAGAATAGCTGAGAAAAGTCAGAAAAAATTTATGGAAGAGTTATTGGTCAAACTTTCTGTACGTGAAGACAACCATTTTACCGCGCATGGCTGCAGCTAACGTAGCTGGCCAGTCAGGAGCGAGAGATTGCATCAATTGAGTAGTAAAAATGCGGTGATGTTTTAAATGTGAACTAAATATGAGGTGTCAATAAGTTTTCACTCCAGAGAAGAAAGTAACTCAGGGTGCCATACCGGACCAGATCTTACCTCTGGTGCTGTGAATGTTTCCACCAGCCTATACTGCAATTTTCTAATGTTAGTAGTTTATCGTTCAATAGGCATAGGTTTTCTTCACTTACTGATGTACTTAAGAGAAAAAATTATAATTAAGGACGATTTTTCTCGTCAAATTAATCAATCTTCCAATAGGCTGCTCAGCTGTACTGTTCGTCGACGCCGTCATTTCTCATGGCCAGCTAGTCCTATTTTTTTTTTTTTTTTTTGGCGTGGGTCGCATCCAGTGTGGGACCCCCTGGTGCAAGAGTTCTCCGTTTCTATCGTCATAATTATGTCCTTTGCTTCTCCCTCTGTTAGGTCGCCGCTATTGCGGATGTAGGCGCTTAACTATTCCCTATAGTAATTTCATAGGAAAAATAGAACGCCTCGACGATCTGCCGCAGTGTAGAAAATTCAACCCAGTCATTCTCTATGGCCAGCTAGTCCTAGTTTTTGGGTATGGGTCACATCTACGTCAACCCACCAAACTCCCTACAAAACTCCCAAACTTCCTATAGCAAAACTTCGCTCGAAGTTTTGACCCCTAAAAAAGAAATACGAAACTTTAAGTTCGAAAGGTATTTCTTGACCTTTCTAGTTTATTCAATTAATCAATAATTATTAAATATTCAACATAAGGCAGTATAAGGAAATCTTGAGGCTTCGAAGAAGTAAGAAGCGGCAAGACACGCGGCCACCAACATCGGCAGCCAGGGGGACAGAGCAGCACTGTGGTTGAGAAATAGAGAAGTTTTCGATAACTTTCAGAATTTAGAAAATCTCGATTAGCGTTACAAAGCGAATGAGAATAAAGTATAATTTCATAGTTTACTCATTAGCTAATTATAATTTAGCTAAGTGATGAATTAGAGCGATTATTATAAAGTAGTTAGATGACGGGCCTCCTACGAACCTAAGAGACCTAGGGTCGCGGCGAAGGTAAAAGCTAAGCTGCCTGCAGCGGCGCCCTCCCAAGCAGCGCAGGGCCACAGCCGCTCAAGCTCCGGAGAAGCAACGAAGAGGTTATACTGAGGATGGTAGAAAAAAGAAGGAAAGAAGTATTAACGTACTTACTAATGAAGATAGGGATTATTATTGTACTTCACTCTATTCTAATAGAAATTTTATCGCAAATGCCGAACTTAATTATATATGAAACTTGATTTTAGAGGATTTCACTTGATATGTGAATTAAAAAGATTGAAGACGTAATATGAACTTTTGAATGAATTTACGCCGTAACTTGATATGAGATAAGATGCCTTTACTGCTTAACCTGATATGAGATGCCTTTACGGCGTAACTTTAGAGAACAAAAAATAGCTAGATATGATTTACAATCAATTTTACTGCAGAGCTAATGATTAATTACCGAAGTTTAAACAATAATTCCTAACAGTTACTTGATTTGACACTTGTACGATATCCTGAGTGAGAGCAGAGGCTGCGAAAAGCATGCGTCCCAATAAATAATTAGACGTGAAAATTAGAAAATAGTGGTCATTTAAACGTAAACGTAGTGAAAAAAGGAAAGCAAGTAATTAGAATGACTAAGATAGGCTGTGAGAGTCACAAAATATGCACTACAGCGAACTGCTGTTTCCAGCTTCATCACAGGATGCTAATATCCAAAAGCCACGCAGGGTACCTATATATATATATACATATATATATAAATTTTGGAAGCAGCTTCTCACTTATGTATGTTTTATTGAAGGCGACAGAAAGATCAGCGTTAATGAGACATTTACTAGTTTTCTCAAGTTATCGAAAACATTTTACACAACTATCATGTTAATGTAAGGTACTTTTCAATGTTACGTTGGCAAAAGGAAATCTTGGATTTAGATATAAATTTACATCTACGCAACACGCGAGGTCGGCAGCCGCCAATGATAAAAAATTAACGTTGGCAGCGGGTCTTTCTAACCCCATTCATAACATAATGTTTGGCCGCACCACCAGTTGATTTACGATTTTAGCATCTGGTGTGGCTTAGAATTTTGGGAGAGTATAACGCTGATTGTGACTGAAGAACTTCGTCATGAAAACAGCAAGTTTTCTTCCATCCACGGAATATGCTCCTCAAATTAAGATTTTGTAGAAAACTGTAGTGCGCAAGTTGCTATATCATGCAGAAAAGTGTGTTCTTTACGATAAAAACACCTGGTTTCTTATCACTAACGAAGTAATATTTTAGCTATAAAACAATAATAATTAATCGTAAAAGTAACTGTTGTTCATCACAACGCTCTTGTTCATCTGTTGTTCATCACAAACGACAATGTGCAAATTCAAACGACAAGGTAGTTTACAGTTAACTAATTTTGCTTAATGGCAAACAACCATTTTTCTGAGCGTACTTCTCTTACTGGTGACTCTCTATATAAGCAAACTTCTATAGAATGTTCTTTTCACTCAATATTTTATTGTTTACACTGTCTTATGTTTGTTCAGAAAGCCAATTTAAGATCGTTTCGGAAAATTTTATGTCACACGTAAAAAAACGAGATATTGTGCAGGCAAGAAAACTTAAGCGGTATGAAAAAGTGCTCTTGTAATAAGTGCCTTAGGCGTCAAGCGATGCTGTTTAAAATGATGTAGCCCAAGTGGAGGTCAAATGTTGTCAGTAAATACGGAGTTCACAAATTTTATTCATTCATTAATTAGCTCTGCTGTAGATTCAGCCCCGTCTCCATATCTGCCTCATTAGTCGCTGGCTGTGCAGTCTGCAGCATAGAATGGCAGTCGGTGCGATATCTACTGCGTCACTAAGTTCATTAGTTGCACTAATAACTACCAGACAGCAAAACTGATAATGAAAGGGACGGTTTGCAGACACTTGCTCTAATGTCAAAATGTTAAATATAAATAAAGTGCTGGCTAAAATATCCAACCAACAGTGATCGCTCTAAAAATTGTTCAGTGTTCAATTATTGTTTAGTGTTCAGTCTGAAAATTCTCACACTGAAGTTCTCATTCCTGAAATTCCCAATTTAAAATATATAATCTATAAATATTGATGTTAATATACGTACCTAACAGTCGGATGCAATCCAGAATTGTTGTTCCAATGTTTCCTTATGCATGGACCGCGCAATACTAACTGTCCATTCCAAACAGGGAGATGCGCCGCATCCTAATAAGTGTCAAAATGAAAAGCAAGGTGAAGACTAAAGACCTAAGAAAATTTTTACTCAAAATTTGTATATATTTAGACAAAATTATAAGCAAATATATTTTTTAGGTCTCTAGTTTTCAGTAATACAACCTAATATCATATTAACTAACAAGTGTCCACTCAAAGTCCCAGCGGGCCGGCAAGCAAACTGATAAAACTTCAATTATAGGGAATAGCAGCTGCTTGAATTAGGGGTGAAGCCTATTATATGAAGATCCAGTTAACTGGGATGGTGCAACTGCGGAGTTACAGTGGTTTCCCTAGCGACGTCTTGTTCTCTGAGTTCATTGACAGGATTGTTTAAGTCTTGCATAGTTTGTTCCAAAGAGGGACATTCATGTGCGTTCACGGGACAAACATAATCAATGCAGACTAACTTTTAAGGCTAAAAAGGCTGCTTTTCGAGCTTGGCGGCTTTCACGGAGACTTGCTCTGTGGTAAACGTACGCGATGCATTCCTTACCTCTCCTAGAACAGTTTATTTCTTTTTTGTTTTTTTTTTGTTTGCCATTTTGAAGGAAAAAGATTTTGTTGAAGTTATATAAATTTTTTGTCGGATACAGGGTAGCCAAGTACCGAGTGGTTTATGCTTTATGATGAAAGACCGAAACTCTACAGAGAAAATTTTCAAACTCTATTCGATACAAATATGTTACACGTATCCAAAGGATATTACGTCTATAAACAAATATGCTCAGAATATGGAATTCTTCCATAATCTGATATAACGATTAGTAATCTCAGCATGTACACAACACTATTATATATTTCTCATCATATAAGTAACCCTTGACACTGAATACCTAACAATCCTAAATAGCTCTAAAATCTAAGGCACTCCGACGAGGGGTTCGTTTGACTGGGCACAAAAATTAAACCCAGAAGGATTAACTTGTTCGAAACTTCACACAGGTGCATTGGCTTCGACCCGTTGAATTAAGTTTATGGCATTGACTGTCCAATAACTGGTTATTCTTGATACTCCCAGAAACTCAATCTTGCTCTATAATATGGAGTTTTCAGCCGGCACAGCGTAATCGCGCTGCTGTTAACACTTGCTTCATAATCCAAAGTGACAAAGCCGAAGTTTCTATCTGAAGTGTCGGACAAATCAACCCTCGATGGCTTAATTAAAGCACTTTTTTTGAACACACCATACCTTTTCTGTCTTAACGAACATCGCCGAGCCTAACTAATTTCATTGGCCCCCAGTAAATAAGCGAATCCAAGACTCCCTCCCAAAACGTGTCACTACACAAATGAATTCTACTTTTTTGTGCACCATTCAGAAACTAAGCTGTTTCAATCCTGGATGTCGTCAGTCATATATTATATATTCTGGATGCACTGCGAATAGAAAATTCCGGTACTGGCCATATTTTGAATTAAGCATTTTAGGAGTAACAACTTAGAATGATGACTTGGACTAAATGTTCTCCAATTGGGTATATTGTCTTGTACACAACTGCGACACCTGGCCCTGAAGCGCCTTCTCGGTCTTGCTGTTTGCTACACGAACAAGTGTGTGTGTGAGCTAGGCGAGAATCACTAGTGGAACTTGGAACATCTACCTAAATTTTGAGTGCATTCGCACCAAAACAGCTCTACACTTTCTGTCATATACATGGAAACAGAAAAAAAAGTTTTCTGACGCGTTATCGTGACTGTCTTGCCAGTCCGTCGTGTGAACCCACGTTACAGTAGAAGGCACGCACCGCAAACCAGTAGGCGGTTATTCACTTACTATAGAAATTACGTCAGGTCTGAGTGTGTGTGCTACGCCCTTGAAACCTGCAGAGTTGTGACGTCACACTTGCGTCACGCCCTTGTAAAAATAAGAAAGATTCCTCGCTGCAACAGTGGCGTGACGCAATTGGGACGTCACAGTTCTAAACATTTCAAAGGTTTGCGCAAACACTCAAATCTGGCACAACTATTTTCTGTAAATGGACTGTGAGGCAAACTGGCGGCCCCTGTTCGACCTTATCTCGCTGAAAGGCCAGCAAATTTAAGGGCTCTGCGGGGTCGGCGCCCCGGCAGTCCGTGAGTGGGCGGCAGGACTGGTGTGCTGTAGATTTGTTGAGTGGCTAGTGAGTAGAGTGGACACTCAAATCCGCTGGGTAGAGTATAACAGCTCCAGTACTGTACGTGGTGTACTTCAAAGTAGCCTACAGTACGTGCGAGGTTTGGTTAGATCAGAGGTTGGCAAATTATTTGACTCAGGGACCACAGAGACTAATAAAAATTTGACAGACGCGCCTGGCCCGCACCCGATGCAGAATTATCGTAGATAACAAATTTGCTGCACATATGTGATTTTTGAATAGGTCTTATAATACGAGCTTGAAATCAGTTGACACATCTAAGATGCCAACACCTTCCGATGGCCGAATTGAAAAATCTAACGGTCCAGATGTGCCCCGCGGGCCGTAGTTTTTACCCACCCCTGGTATAGACTATAAATTCTGATAATATCGGTTAAAAGTGAAACAACTGTAAATTTCGGAAAAAAATCTTTAATTAGGTGCCTTGCAGTTATAAAAAATCTTAAAATCACAGTCAGCAGATCCTCCTCATAGTTGCTCAGAAGCAAGGTATTAGTATCAGGGTTATTACGATTTGGTATTCTAGTTCCCAAATGCAAAGAGAAACATACAATCCAAGACAAAATAATTCACCAACTGAATAAGCATTATTATAACTTCTTAGACAAACTATAACTTTTTACTAAAACATTAATTCGCCAAACTGATACTGAGTTTCTAGAAGGTATGGTATGGACAGTAAATGCAGGTAATATCGGTGAAATTGGAAATAACTATAGATTTTGAAAAAACCACTAAGGGGGTAACTTGCAGCTTTTTTTTAATAACTTGGAAAATCAAAGGCAGCGGATATTCCTCATATTTGCACCGGAGAAAGGCGTCGGTATCAGGATAATTGTAATCTACAGTATGACTCTCATCGGTGAAATCGGGAACAATACAAGATTTTTGAAATATCACAGGAGGTACCTTCCAGTTTCTTCGAAAAAGTTTACAAAATTGAAGTTGGCAGATCTTCCTCTTATTTGCACAGAAGAAAGATGTTAGTATCAGGGTTATTGCGTCGTGGTATTCCAATACCCAAATGAAAAAAAAAACGTGAAATTGTTTTGTCATCTTTTGATGTAAGTCCCGCAAATTACACCTTTGCATCAACAAAGCTTGCAACTGCAGCCATTTGCACAAATATGACCCGATTTTTTAGGCTAAACGCCAATTTATTTTTTTTTTTTTGTATTTTCTTGTTGCATGCAGAGCTACAATGAGTTATATATTTTTATATTTGTGTAACGCTACTAACAGTCTCGTAGTCTCGTAAACGCTGTCATTTTCAAACGGTTTGTGTCGGCGCTGCCATTTGCGCAATAATGAACCGATTGCCTTGACCCAAGCGCCAATTTCTTTCTCTTTGAACATATTTATGGCAAGTAAAGTTTCACAAATGTCTCCAGTTCTGTACCTCTGGGGCATTTTCCACCTTGTGGTAAATGAAGTCGCTGTCCGATGGATTTTCTTGCCATCGCCATTTGTACAATTTTAACTCGATTACGCTCGCCGATACGAACTAACAAACTATAAATGCTGGTAACCAGTGATATCGGACACAACAGCCTATTTTGGAAAAAATTCCATTGGGGAAACTTGCAGTTTGTTAAAAAAAATATCAAGAATCACTAGCAGATTTTCATTTTTGCACAAAAGGTATTCGTAATATGATAATTGCACGGTGGTATTCCCATTCCCAAATGCAGAAGAGGGAAAAGCACAATTCAAGTAAAAAAAATCGCTAACTGAAGATTAAATATTCTCATTTTTTAGATGAGCTACGAATAACATTTTACTAGCATGTGAATTCTCTAAACCGATACTGAATATTTAAAGTATGGTAGCTTTAAACTATAAGTGCGGAGAAGATTGGTGAAATCGGAAAGAACCGTAGATTTTGGAAAAAATCACTGAGATACTCGAAGGTTTTTTTAGAAAAAAAATCTGTAAAAGTTGAAGTTAGCAGATCCTCCTCATATTTGCTCGTCAGTAGGGTGTAAGTAAGTAAAGGTAATTTTCCCATTCCCAAATACAAAGGGAAACGCACAATCAATGATAAAAGAATTCGACAACTGAAGATGAAAAATTCTCATTTTTCATAAGCCGACTTTTACTAAAACATGAATTGATAAAATCAGGTATGAATTCATACTAAATATCGTGTAGATCAGGGGTAGGCAACCTTTCCGACTCAGGGCTCACATAGACTTTAAAAAATTGACATTCGGGCCAGGCTATCACCCGATGCATACGCATAAAAGATAACAAATTTTCTGCAGATATGTAATTTTTGAATAAGTCTTATAATGAGAGCTTGAAATGAGTTGATACAACTAAGATCCCAAAACTTTTCACGAGCCGGATTAAAGAGACTAACGGGCCGGATGTGGCCCGCGGCCCGTAGCTTGCATACCCCTGGGTTGGACAATGCTTGGATCGGCTAGAATAGGGGTAAAGTTTAAAACGGTGTAAGTACAGTACATGGTCGACTTCAAAGTAAGTCCTACGTTAGGTAAGAATATGTAAGATTCAGCTAGAATAGGTCCCTGCCTACCCTGTATGTATGCCACATGCTACACGGGTAAAGTCACAGGTACAGGTGCCATCAATGTTAAGTTGCGTATCCGAAAATCAATGACACTTGGGCGAAAGTTTTCTTTAGGTCCTCTCTAATTCAACACTTGAGTTTCCTTCATGCATTTTGTCCGGTAAAACTTGCAATATAATTATTGCAAGAATAGTAATTTATTCAAAAATACATTGCAAAGGTTTTATCAACTTTAGTCATGATACAATGAAGCGACAAGCTCTGAGCCATAATACTGCTATTCCTTCAATGAACTTGTATACGTTTCTTTAAAAGTATTTTAATATCAGGCCTCCTCACTGCTAGGTACATAGTGAAGCCCAAGCTTTACTAGTATGTTATGTAACCGCTGTAGGTTATGTTACCATGCGTAACCCTAAGAACATTTATGGCCGCCGCCGCGGGGCCCAAAAGCTGAATTGGGGTTTAGCTTGATTTTGCGGCGACCCTAATTGTTTGTAGGGAGGCAGCAAGAGGCTAGAGATTCTCATGTCAATTACACTGAAGGTCGTAAGATGGAATACCGACCTTGCTGAGCTTACTCAGCAATTATTGCTAGCTGTAAAAGCTACTGCGTTTGTAATGGCCTTTGCTAGAAATGAAGAGGATCAGGGGAGAGGGGCACAGGTCACTACATAAGAGTCTTCGGTCGCTAGCATTATTGCATATGTAATCTGAGATCGACTGCAGCCGTGCACTTTTTCTGGGAGCCAGTTTGCCTATACCTGCAGCACGTACCAGTGCATGCGGATTTCGTCGTATGAGGTGCGGTCAAGATGACTTCACAATAATTATTCTTTCGTTAAATCAGCAGCACAGTTCTTTGCCTGATACATATGGCTCGCCCATACGATATTGGTACTATCACATTGTAACATGCGTAGAAATTAGTTGTAAAGACTTACGTTTTATTTCCTAATTATAATAATAATCGTATAGTAAGTATTGAGCATGGACTCCTGTTTGATCCTCATGTTCTGCTCCTTTAAGGGCTTCAAGTGAATGATTGACTAGTTAATAGGGAAATGAATGGTTCGTTTCACCCCCCTCGGTCTGTTTTACTGATAATGTTCAATAATCAATAAGACTGTGGTTAGTTTCGTTGCATTAGCTGTAAATAAAGTGAGGACGTGACATGTTAGTTCACAGTTTCTGCTTTAGCTGCCCTGCCATGTTATTTCTGCAATGAGGCTTCCCAAGCGAGCATGAGATCTCGATTGCAGTGATAGGACGTTTGGAGTGTTGTATATAAAAAATTCTGCTTTAAAGATAAAATTATACTGGTACGTTCTTACTTCATTTTTTTTTTTTCAGATCCAACAGAACGTAGAAGAAAATCGTCAGGTTCGAAATCAAATTCTGAAGTGAAAATCTACGCCATGGAGGTAAGACAGCTGTGCTGGAGTTCTGCATCGTATTTGAATTTTCCTCATCTAAATTGTTTTCTTAACCACTGATGTGATGACAAACTGGTGCAGGTGAAGCTTTTAGCATGTACCGAATGTAAAAAAAAAACAATAAAAAAATAGATCAGCAGGCCGAGTTCCAGCAGCCTGGCAGGTATTGTAGATAATACGTTAACAATATTTTTAAGTTTTGCAATGATGATAAGGGAGCAGTTCTTGGGATGACTGGGCATCCATGATATTATTGTAAATATCGTGCAGCACCAATTGTAATTTACCCTCACGATCATAAGAAGTCAGTTCGAGTAGAAGAGTAGGTATAGGGATACTATGCATAGGAAGTTTGATGTGTGATTCGCGTCCGTGCAGTTACTAACGCTGAAACTTTTTTTTTTTGTTTGTTTTTTTTTTTTTTTTAGCAATGGCTGGAGGTCTGGCGGAGGTGTAATGCCGGGCTATCTCTGAACAGTAATAAATATAATCATCCTCAAGCTTCATAGCCACAATTAACTTAATGCTGCTGAGTAAAAACAACTCGCATTTTATTATCCCTATGTCCACAGGGCAACCTTGCACTACTGCTGTGGGCAGCTGTGATGTTGTGCAGAGTTACTGAGCAGACCACTATGGGTAAGTAACAGCAACTCTGCTCAATAATACTTTTATCTGCCATGTGCTGACGCCAAAGAGGACTTGGGGGTTTGAGGAAAGAGTGGGCATCCTTACTGAGTGATGCTTCCAAAGCCTCCATTATTGCAACCATGTAGCCAACATACATGAATGTTTCTATTTTGAAGCACCTCCACATGTACTACAGCCTCTTCAAAGTAGATTTCTTGGCGCTGCTCTTGCTTCCGAGACCATAGCAATGCTTGTGTTTGCAACTCATTGTAATTTAACAGCGAACCAGCAACAGACTTAAACTTGATGCAGATGCTCCCTATCTCTGACAGCATTGGTACTCGCCTCCATCTCTTTGTCCGTGAAGAGATGATGAGTGGGTGTGTCCCTAGCGGTACCAGCACCTAATTCTTCAGCAGATTTAGGTACTACGATATTGATGACAGGAGTGACAAATAGAATAATCTCTCGGCTCAGATAATCTTCAGCTGTTTTGGTTATATACGCAATAAATATATAGACTGGAGGTATTTAATGAGCGGGCCCTGTTGACAGGTTGCAGCAGCGACCAGTACGAATGCGACAACGGCCACTGTATACCCGGACCCTTCGAGTGTGACGGCGGCAACGACTGTGGCGACTTGAGCGACGAACGCCACTGTGAGGAAACTCTACTATTTACCCTATGACCATTTTATCAAGGCTGTTTGGGCCTGGTCAAAATCCTTCACAGCGGTGCCAATTCTATGGGAATTTTAGAAATTTTGTTCGGACCAAATCTTAGCCCCGCCCACTACCTGCATATAGAGAATTCTCAGAAATACCCATAGAATTTGCAACGCTGTAGAGAAATGTGACCAAGCCCAAAACTGCCTTGAGAAAATGGTCAGAATATAGAGTATAGTCTGAAACATATTGTTTCTTGCCAACAATATGATAACTGAAGCAGCTCTAACTCCGTTGCGTATTTAGTCCTGACATGTTTTCACATTGTGGGAAGTCTAAATTATGGCGGTTTCACACAAACACAAAAGTTGCCCGGTTACTCATGATCACTTCGGTGGTCATATCACCCCACCTGCAACTTATAATGTTTGAATGTCTCGCTGAAGCTATATGTCATCTCGACTTCAAACTTACTCAATATTATAGTCAAACCAGCGTATAAGGAGTCCGATGGGCGCGACTAAGAACGCAAAGCAACCTGACCAAATCTCACTTAAGCGCGTGGTATAACTTGTCTCAATTGATAAAATTATATTTATATTCGATTACTCAAAGTGCGTTAGTCAATAGATTAGATTTGGCACTGCTGCGTTCAATTCAGCCAGCCCCTAAAGGACTGCATACGTTGGTTTGACTATAGTTGGTATGCTGATAGCTTACTCTTTCTGCTCGTCATGGCGTAAAAAAATTAAAAGTCGACTAGTATTTTAAATAATAATAATAACCACCATGGTTAAGCACCGTGCAAACAGAAGCGTTCATTGCGTCAACGTAATCGGATGTGGAATTGTGCGCAGGTGCAACTTTTGCGTTAGTGTGCACCCGCCATAACTGAACTTTGTGCTGCCAGATTCGTCGGGGCAGTTGGAGAACGGCATGCATTATTGTAAAGCCGTTGTAGAGGCCGTAATTTCAAGGCAGGATAAAATAAAAGCAATTTCAAATCGGTATGCGGGTTCCTTAGCTCTGTAGGAGGCTGTCAAATCGAAGAACTTGTTTTATAAACATAACCAGCGGATAAATTACTTAACCACGCTTTGTTAACAGTTCCAATATCAGGCCCTGCTACGAATACCTCACTCAACATAACTAGGTTTCTTCTGGTAAATGTCTCCTGAGGGGCATAAGATAGACCACAGGCCATATTGCTATATTAGTTAGACTCGCTCATCTTGAGTTATGGTGATCAGCGACTCGAGGGGTACTTAAGAGGTTACTTTAGCCATTTGCTAGGCTTCGGAATGTCTGTCTTTCGTGCCCACTTTGCTGCCTTCCGTTTTTATAATCAAACTAATGATGCTTTGTTCTGATCTTCCTCTTCTTTCCTGACTTGCTGTTCAAATGTTCAAACATTAATCAACAAACAAACGGACCAACCAATCCTCACCAAAATTCAATCACTTAAGTCGCTAAACATTACTAATAATTCCTGTAAATTTTATATAGATTCATTCATAGCTTTTTGAGGTATTGAGCTAATAAACATAAAATCAAATACAGCGATGAACAAGCAGATCATAAAAAAATTTGGTCACTTACTCTTCGTAAAATACCTAACAACTCATGCAAATTTCTTGGAAATCCGCCCATAGCTTTTTCAGTTATACCAACTAAAAATGAGACAGAAAGACAGACAGGCAAACAAACAAACCGATGAACGGATTTTTACCATCAATCATCTGTTCCTACTAACTTACTTGACAATTCCTATCAATTTCGTTGAAATCCGTTCATAATTTGTTAATTGTCTCAGTGATAGACAGACAAACAGCCAAACAGACACAATCGACGAAAACAAAACGTCCTTGGCGGAAACAATCAAACCAGTAATCTGTTAGATGACAATAAGAGAAAGTACTGCTGCAGCAAAGTACCGTCCTGGGAAGAATGGGCTTCAGGCCAACGTACTTCGTGTTTCTTTATAGAATTTATTGCAGTTTTACTTCTCTTTGGTAAAATCAGAGGTCAAGTTTTTGGTAGTTATTTTCGGGAGGGGCTTGCGTTGTTTTCTAATTTTTTATATATTAATTAGTTTTCTTGAACAAATTATCAATATTATACGCATTTTAAGCCGGCGCAATGCGTTGTTCGGAGTTATAACGCTTCAAAGTTCTTATTTTATCCTATATAAGATTAAAAGGTGCACCTGTTTCGGAAAAAAAGTGTGCGAGATCGGCAATGACGTTTTTGGACACGTAGCTACGTTAAAATGTACTCATTAATGCGGGTTTTTTATTGCAAATCTCCAAAATCATTGAGGTTAGTAAGCAAGGCCTGGTTTGTCTAATATACTGCTATATATATAAGTAAATGTACTAAAAAGTACTATAGATATTACTTTTCCAACAATAATTTACGAAAAAAGAAAACGGGAGGGGTAAATCCGTATCGGCCGAAAGTTATTGTTAAAAAACACTATTTTTATATATGCCTTGCAGGATATTAGCAAACCAGTCCTGGCCGCCTAACCTTAAAGAGTAAGAGCCACGTTGTTGCCTTATAATACTTTTCCTTGGCTTCGTTTTAGTACAGAGAAGCTCGTTTTCCGATAATGTGTCCGAAAACATCATTACCGATCTCGTAGACTTTTTTCCAGAAATTAGTGCAACATTCATATTTAAATAAAAGAAAATGAGAACTGAGAAGGTTATAACTAGAAAATGACGCACTTGGCCGACTTAAATTGTGTATAATATTGATAATTGGCTTAAAAAAACAATTAATGTACAAAAATTTTGAAAAACACTTGTCTCTCTCGTAAACAAGTACCAAGTCTTGGCATTTCTGAAGTTTAACTACCCCACGCCTTCAATGAACTTCTTCCGAAAGTCTACCATCCTTGCTAAAGTTTGTTTATCGGTTGTCTAGGATAGGTTAGGTTCATTTTTTTTTTTTTTAATATGGTCTGATTCTTATGAAAATTGCACAGTTTATGTGAAAAAAAAACTTAAAACTCATTTCATACATGGGATTTTTCCAGTGTTCCTGATATTTTTCGGAAAAAAATCGTAGGGTAGTTAAACTACAGAAGTCCCTAAGTCTTTCTGCGGTCATGGTGAAGGAACATAACTGTGGGCAGGTGTGTGCGGCGCTACGCAGTTCAAGTGTGAGAATTCCGGCCGCTGCATCAGCGATTCCTGGCTTTGCGACGGAGACAACGACTGTGGCGACAGAAGTGACGAGCAGGACTGCAACGGTGAGCCGTAGTGTTATCTCCATCACATCGATTAGAGTAAAGGGAAGCAATGAAAAATGCTTTACACTGAACTTAACTAATTATTTTCGTCGTTGCCAGGATGCAGCAGCGGCAGGTATGGTTGCAGCAATGGTGAGTGCATCCCTAGAGCCTACGAGTGTGACAGCGACAACGACTGTGGCGACTGGAGTGACGAACGCCACTGTGAGTAATATTAAGTCAACCCACGGTATTTTATCCATCACCTACTGTTAGAAAACGTGTTTACAGATGAATATCTTGGTTGTGCAGTGCGCATCTTGAAATTGCCAGTGTCTTCAGATTTTTGTGTTATTTTAATGGAATTAAATCGAACGCACCCATAGGCCCATTTGCAGTGAGCTGCCGGAACTCATGCTTCAGCCTTCTCTGAGCTTCGCCATAGGTCAAAATAAATTAAACATCTGAAGAATAAAAGACAGGGAAAAACTCAGCCGAGGATATGAAAGAGCAAGTGTCATTCATCGTTCCCTCGTACAAGGCATTAGTGAGGCCACACTTAGAATTTGCTGCTCAATTCTGGTCGCCACATCTCTGTAAAGATATCGATAAGATGGAAAGAGTCCAACGCAGAGCAACGAAACTGATACCTCAGCTGAGAAACAAGTCGTATGAACGTCGCCTGAAAGAACTGGGTCTGATCTCTAGCTCTCCAGCAAACACGACTCAGGGGGTAACTAAGAGAAACATTCAAGTAATTGAATGGCTTCAACGACGTACCTACAACGGGGTTTTTTGAAAGAGACCTTAATGATCGCTTGCGAAACACCTGTCAAAAACTCAAGCATAAAGCTCGAAGAACAACCTTAAGTTAGCAGCTCTTTCCCTATTTCATAGTCAGCATTTGGAATAGATTCCCTTCCGACGTTGTTGGTGCAGAGTCGGTCAACTCGTTTAAAAATCGTCTTGACATACACTGGGAGAGACATCCTCCACAGCTAAGAACTCCTCTTCCACGAGTCGCAAGCACTTAACGGCCAAAGCTTCCTTAAGCCGACTTTTTCTCACTTCCTCTCTATCTATATTTTTAAGCTCCGCAGATCAGCGGCTATCGATCATGCTTGCGTGCATTCATGATCTTCCATTTGGCTGTGATTTTTTCCCCCTTCTTTTTTAATTTTTTGTTTTGTCTTCCATTTTTTCTCCTCTTGTTTCCCCAGTCCTCTACATCCGTTTAACATAATGGCAATAGCTCATAGAGGGCCGGGGTGTAAGTCCCGGTGTCTCTTTGGGAATGGGCCTCTTGGTTCGTCTACTGCCGCCTATCTAATCTAATTGGCTACATGTACAGAAGACCAATGGGGACTTGGAGACATTAAGTTAGTTGTGACATGAATGATAAAGGGTTAGAATTTAGCTAACATTTGACGTTTTAATTCGTTTTTGACAACCGAACTGTTTTCACATTCTACAGTGTACAAGCTCCGTATCCCTTTTTCTTACTGGTTAATGGAATTTCAGCTTTAACAATCCCTTGGATAACAGTTCCAGTGTACCGCATCAGCAATAGAAATCCATTATCCCGACTACTGAAGACTGGTTCCATACATCAGCAGCCCGTATAAATCTTAGAATTATCTAATGCACGCGTCCAAAATTTCTAGTTTGACATGCAAACATTTTTTTAATTATATTGAGGGATTTTTGTACACGTAAGTAATTCCTTGATTTCAACTTGAAAGGTGCATGTATTCCATGCCTTATATACATGTCTTTTTTGTGATAGGCGTATGCAATTCTAACCAGTTCAAGTGTGAGAACTCCGGCCGCTGCATCATTGGTGCTTATAAGTGCGATGGCGACAACGACTGCGGCGATATGAGTGACGAGCAGAACTGTAACCGTGAGTAACATTTAATATTATTTTTTTTTTTTTGTGGCAGCGGCTAACCGAACGCATACGGAAAAAATAGAGATTATCTTATCCAATGCAGTAAAGTTCACGCAAAATACGACGTTTGTTAAATTCACTGGTCTGGAACCTACCATAGTACTTATGCTTCCAATTGAATTCCTGGCTGCCCTAAAAGGTTATAATGAAAATCGCTACAGAATGGCCTAGAACTTCGTTAGGTGGCGCCATCACCCAGCACAGAGAGTACAGGCTATAGTAGGGCTACACGGCACGGACATGTATCCATCCTATCACGGTCATTAGCTACCTATTAGAATAGTTGGTTGTTTTAATGTAAATTCAATAAGCTGTTGCCAATATTATGGTGTTGATTTTGTTTTTTATTATGATACAAATTTTTTAATGTCTATAGTCACTCTCGATATGGATGATCGATGAATTATTGTCCAAACTCGAGCTTGATTTAGGGGTTAATAAAAGTTAATTGAAACGGCCATAAATTTCTTGTTATAAAGATAATACTTATGTAGCATAGTTAAGTATGCTAATAAATTTTAGATAGGTAGCATATTTTCAGTGAATGCCAGTTTTTCATACTTTGATAACCGCAGCCGTGACATATTTCCAAAAAATGATTAAGATTGGTCATGCTAAGACTAAAAACAATAACAGTAAATTAAAATCACTGCTCATTGGGCAATATTCGCGGTGGCTAAGTGCTCGTGCTTCACTCTCTATGCCAAGGAAGGTTGTTCGCCTCCTTGCCGGGAGATGAATTTTTGACACATTCAGGATTGCAGCTTAAGCTTTGTCGATACAATCCACTACGAGAGCAGTGACCTAGCCAGGAATGAGGACAGTCGGGGGTCACCATTGTCATAACTCCGGCTCCACCATAGCTCTAACGATTTGTGGTCGACTGCAAAGTGCAGTACTTCCCAAAAAAATGACAATGTGTCTGCGCCACGAACCACTGCATATAGGTATTTCCCAGTTGAGTAGGGGAAGAAGTTGACGTTTTCTTATCCTTTGTCGATTCCAGAATGTACCAGCAACCAGTTCAGGTGCACCGACGCCAGGTGTGTTCCAGAATCCTTCGCGTGTGATGGCGACAACGACTGTGGCGACTGGAGTGACGAACGCCACTGTGAGTAATGCTCAGAAGCCTCA
>LQNS02278070.1:3751406-3763192 GCA_001587735.2 Parhyale hawaiensis
TCAAACAAGATGACAAGACACAAGATCACAAGACACAAGACACAAGACACAAGACACAAGATCACAAGACACAAGACACAAGTAAACAAGCAAGACCGGTTCACAGACTTTTAGTATAATATAGATAGATAGATAGATATATATATATGAAAACAATTTTGAAGGGAGACTTTCAGAGCGCAAAAATTAGTCCTCAATTTTTGAGAGCTCAACATTAACACAAAAAAACTTATATATGCAGAAAATGAATTACACGGTGCGCAAAATAATTTCATACAGAGCAGAAAAACAGCTTTCAACAACGCCTATAGGTAGCGATCCATGACATTCAATTGTAAAAATAAATGCATAGAAAATTGAAATTTTATATTTATTTCCTCACCTCCGATGTTAACCGTTACTGTGCACACTCACAGTTCTAGCCAGGAAGCAAAGCAACTAGCGTAACTTGAGAACTCGGTGAGACTAAACTAAAACTTAGCCGTGACCGCATGTCCCTGAATGACGTCAATCCGACGAGTCACAGTATTTGAGGGTTGGCTGTCAGGCCTCTGTAGGTTGGGCTCTTAATCCTAACCAAAAATACAAGCAGTGATATATTCTTGATGCGAGAGAAACCCTACGAATAGTTATTGATGAAATTTTCTTTACGTGAAGACAACCATTTTACCGTGCATGGCTGCAGCGAACGTAGCTGGCCAGTCAGGAGCGGGAGATTGCATCAATTGAGTAGGAAAAATACGGTGATATGTTTAAATAGTAAAATAAATAGGAGAACCAAGCTAACTAGAGCACTCTGAGAGCGCATGCCTTCGCCAAGCGAGGCAACGGTATCAAAAAATTCAAATTGGCTCTGAAACCATAATTTTATTCGTATAAACTTCAAAATCTAATAATTTGTGTCTTTTGATAGTAATAACAGCTTGTGCAATTTTCTTCAAAATCGTGCATAATTTTTTGAGTTAAGCTGCTAACAAATGTTATGACAAACATGAGTCAAACATACAAACGAACAAACCGATCTGCACCAAAATTTAATCATTTATGTCTTTTAACATTACTAACAATCCCTATGTGTTCATAAAGATCCACTCAATATTTTTCGAGTTATTGCGCTAAACAGCATACAATTAAAAACAGTGACAAACAAACGAACGAACAAACGGATCACCATCAAAATCTGGTCATCTACTCTTTGTTGTATACTCAACTACTCCTGTTGATTTCATAAAAATCCATCCATAAATTTTTGAGTTATGGCATCGAGAAAAATGAGGCAGACAAACAAACGCATGGACATGTCTTCACCAAAAGTTGATCACCTAACAATCCCTGTAAATTTCGTTCAAATCGGTTCGCAACTTTTTTGAGTTATCTTGGTGACAGACAGAGAGACAAGCAAACAGACAGACAAACAAACAGTCAGACAGACACACAAACAGACGAAAACATAACCTCCTTGACGGAGGTAAATGTCTCGAAAACTAAGCATTTGCGGGGAAACGTTATTCATTAAAAACGTCTTAGGGTTGTGACACTCGCTAGCCAAGAGCTGAGGAAACTCTCGCCAACGGGCAAAATTTTTTGCGCAAAAAACTTCGAGCTCCGGTCGTCTAAACAACGTTGTCATGGTTACGGACTCTACACCATTCCAAGAATACATCTAATAGCGTTGACATACGCCAGTCAAACAAACGAATATCGCCATTTTTTCGTCCGAAGGTAGGTTGAACTTTTGTAAACATAGCTTTGAGATTGCCAAGAAATGCTGTAAAAATGTTTACAGCCAGTTCAGTTTACTCCATAAGTGCTGTTAGTTAACTTTCGGACATATCATGTTATCAGGACCGATTTATTACACAGAATTCTTTACAAGTGTGTGTTATTTAAATGAGCACATCAACACATTCGGATGAAAGTATGACGATACTCGTTCTTTTGAATAGCGTGTGGCATTGGCATAACAACCAGAATAGTATAATGGATGCTACCTAATGTTTTCAAAAGTAGCATGGAGTCCAATTCTATGATACAATATCTTGAAAATATAAACACGTTTTGGCTCTGAGAGCGAACTGAACGCCCCACCCGCCGATTGATGTCTCTGGGCGGTTTGTTGACAAAAATTCGCGCGTTTGCCCAGTGTATCGAGCGCAAAAAAGCTGCTTGTTCCGTCCCAGAATTTTGCGCAAAACGCGAGTGTGCAGGTTCTTAAACGTCGATTTCGCGCGCAAAACTTGGATACTCGTTTTTTTGGATAGCGTGTGGCATCGGCATTAGAATGTCTTATTTGCCCTAAATATTTCAACAAAAATACTAAATGTTATCACTGACTTCTTCGAAAAATTCACCAAATAAGCTTTGTAACCCACTCTTTGTTTTAATGTTACTGAAAAAAAAGTTTTTCAAAGTCGTAAGGCTGTTTTTCTGTAGTTTTACCTTATTTCATTACTTCATCGGCATCGGAAGTACAACCGATGACGATGCTGAGCTTATGCCATCGCCGATGGGATGTTCAGTCATTTCTTCCTCATAACACCATCGCCGATGCAGGAAATGGCCATCGCCGATTGTTTGATACAATTTCAATCGGACCATCGCTATCTCCGATGGATTTTTGCGATGTTCCATCGTAACATCGTAGTTTTTCCGATAGCGATGGTCTACACACAATCGCCTTCGTATAATCGGCGATGGCCGTCGTGCCAGGCTCTGGCATTTACTAATACTAATTAGCCTTGTCGTGGATTCAGCCCCGTCTCCACATCTGCCTCATTAGTCGCTAGCTAATTCGCTGCTAGCTCTCTCTTTGGTCGCAAACTGCGGCACCACAGAAGACACCCAGCAGAGTGACTCCACACACGTGGGGTGACGTGAACAACGTCACCTGGACTTCTTCCGAAGACTCTCAAGGTAACTCAAGGTAAGGTAGCTGTGAAGTCTGCAGCACAGAATAGCAGCTGGTGCGCTATCTTCGGTGTCAGTTCATTAGTTGTACTAATTATTGTCTTACAGAGAAACTGATAATCACAGGGACGGTCAGCAGACATTATCTCCGATGTCAAAATGTAAAATCCAAATAAAGTACAGTCGTAAATATCTAATTAACAGTGCCGATCTACAAATCTTTCAATTCAAAATTCTTACACACTTCGAGAGTAAGTTTTTCATAGGTTAGATTTGATAGCTTAGATATTTATCATTAGCATTAAATAGATTTACTGGTTACGTTTACACAGGATTGGTTTTTACACAAGATTATACAGGAGTACGTATCTGACGTGCTATGAATTGAGTCCCCACTCGCACTGATGGCAAGCAGAGCGGAGATGTGTTGTTATTGCCTCATGGATGTCACTCTTAACCTTATCTTCTCATTCAGATCTAGCACTATTCGAACACTTCTAGAAAAAAATTGTGCATATGGTGGCCTGGACCTTGTTCGGACCTATTCTTTATTTTATAAGATACTTGCTAGCGTTCTCGGCCCTAAGCTCGCACTGATTTTCTGCCGCTTGATTCTGTTAGCAAATCCCGTTGTTGGCGTACTGGGAATATCGCTCCTGCTCCCAAGTTCCAAGGGTCCAGCGTCGCCAAATACCACCAGTTATTGTCCATTACGTTAACGACTATTTTGTAGAAGGTGTTTGAGAAATTGGTGTTCTGTAAAGTGGATCATTCCGCTGAAGTAGGTGGACTGCTGTCTACTATGTAGTCAGTTTGAGTACGGAAAGGGTTTGGATTGCTGTGACGCTTTGTTGTCTGTGTCACATCATTGACAGTCGGCCCTAGACCGTCTTTATGAAGCACGCCTTGTTCAGTTAGATTTTAGTGCGGTGTTCGGTAAGGTCAACACTTGGATATGTTGTACAAGATTGGGTCGGTTGGTGTAGGTGATAGGGTTTTGTCAATCATTTGAGACGTTGTTTCCGAGTGAACCCAGAATGCGTCCGTAGATGGTCGTTTGAGTGTTTCAGTCGAGGTGGTTTCGGGCGTTGTTCTTAAAATTTGTTCTATACACGAGCAACATGCTCTCTTCGCTGGAAAACATGATGATTAACTGTACTGACGACTGCACTTTTATTGAAGTGATATCAACCTCCAGCATGCATAATGATGCTGCTCAGTCTCTAAATAAGAACTTGAGGCTCATTAGCCCATAGTTTTCAGCGTAATATATGAAGTTCAATGCGGGCAGAAGTAAGCTTATGATTGTCAGTCGGTATCGGGCACTTTTACCCCAGCATCCACCTCTGAAAATACTGTACTTCAGGAGTCATCTGTTCCTCCTAACATACCTAACAATCCCTGTAAATTTTGCAAAGATCCATTCCTAACGTTTTCAGTTATCTTGATGACAGACAGACAAACAATCAAACTCGACGAAAATATAACCTTCTTGGTGGAGGTAGTAAGATCTCTGGCGCTGTAGACATTATAAATTAGACATTTTAGGAATGAGAACTCCTGAATGATAATTTTCGATTGAATATTCTTCAACTGGATACATAGGCCTAGCAGACTGCAACCCCTGGCTCTGGGGTGCCTACTAGGTATCGTTGTGTTTGCTGCAAACGCAACTGAGCTGAGCTAATTTGTTGAACGTGTTGTCTGCTAGCTTTTAGTAACTGTCACTATATCTAGTGAAGCTCTGAACATCTACATAAATCTGGAATAAATGCGAAATTAAATGACTCTATATATTGCTGTCGCTTACATGTCAGTAATAAACTATTCGGACTCGTTATACTGCGACTGTCTTGACAGACCGTTGCGTAAAGCCGCATTATAGCAGAAGACTCGAAAATCAGCAGGCGGTAATCTACCCGCAGGGGACGAATACGCGGCATCGGGTAAACCTTATCGCGCCAATAGGCCGCCGCAGTTAATTAAGGGGGCTGGGGGTCGGTGCCCCGGCAGTCTGCGAGTTGGCGGCAAGGGTGGTGTGCAGCAGGCCAGCCGGATGGCTGGACAGTGAGTAGGTTAGACTCTCAAACGCTGCGTAGAGTTATAACAGTCCCAGTAGAGTACGTAGTCTGCACTAAAGTACGTGCAAGGGTAGGTGAAAATATAATTATGTGGTTATGCTAGAATAGGTGCCTATTTGCCTATCTTGTGGGTATGCCGCGCACTACTTTAGCACCGCCTCACGTGTCATAAATTGCCAGCTGCTTATCCAAAATTTGGAGTCACACAGGCAAAAAATTTTGTATATGTCCGCTGTAATTCAGCACTTTCATATCATTAATGTATTCAGCTTTAAATAGCTGGGAGTATAATAATAATAATTGTCTGGAGATGGCATTACATGAAATACTGAAAAAGAAAAAAATCGTGGGTAACAAAATTTCGACTTGTTCCTTTTCATTGTACGGTACTCATCAGTAAGCAATAATAATAATTTATTCACATATACATTGTGTGAATCAACTAATTTGCCACAACTTTGTTAAGATCAATGCAATGAAGTGAAAAAATTTGTGCCGTACTATACTTTAACTCCTTCAAGCAGCTGCTGTACCTTTAACTTTAATGTATCTTTAAAAGTGTTTGAAAATCAGGTCCAGCAGACTTCTTCGCGGCTCAGTACGTATAGTATAACCCGAACTTGCCCAGTATGTTATGTACTAGCAGCATGTATATTACCCGTATAACAGCGGCAGGCTAGAAATGCTGATGTCAGCAACACTGAAGGTCTCAAGTTTGAATACCAGCCCAATCAAGCGAGCTCTTGCTGTGTTCGATGTTCTTATTCAGCAAATGTTAGCTGGAAAATCTTCTGCGGTGGTACCGACCTCTGCTAGAAACGGGAAGGGTAATGGGAAGGCACAGGTCATTCCGTAAGAGCCTTCCGTCGATGGCACTATAGCTCATGACGGTGTGTGATCGACTGCAGCCGTGCACTCCTCTGGAGCCAGTTAGCCTGTATCTGCATCACGAACCATTGAGTGTGGGCTTCCTAATATGTGATGCGGTTAAGGGTTGACTTTACTCTTACCATTTACCAAAGATGATAATTCAGTTCCAGGTTTCCCTGCCTCAGAGATGTTTATGCATCGCCAATACAATATTTGTATCACTACGTAACATGTGTAGAAATCCATCATAAAGACTTACGGTATTTCCGTAATAATAATAATCATACCTACCTATCGACGCATATTCTACCACTCATGTTCAAGTGCTTTACGAGCAATAATCGCCTGGTAGGTAGGCGCATTAAATGATCATTTTACCACACTCGGCCTGTTTTGTTGGTAGTTTTCAATAATCAGTAAGACTACGGTTAGTTCCATGGTATTAGTGGTAGAGAAAGTGACGACGCAGGTGTTAATTCAAAATATTTTCATTGAGCTGAACTATGGCGTCACTTCTTCGATGATGTTTCCCAAGCGAATATATGACTCTGATTGCCGTTGTAGAATGATTGGAAGTAGTGTGTATGTATAACACAAATGATCAGTGCTGTAAGGTTAAAATTGCATTCTTCTTCCTCCATTTTTTTCTTTTCAGAATAAACAGAACGCTGGAGAAAATATTCAATTTCGAAAATTCTGCAGTGGAAATCTCCTTCGCCATGAAGGTGAGGCAATTGTACTGGTTTACTGCATGCTTTTTGATTTGAAATTTTTCCCAAATTACCTACCTTTTAACCACAGACGTGACAGCAAATTGATCAATTTTCGCTGGTTCAGCTGCCAAAATGCACCGAACTTTCAAAAAATGAGGTCATCAGACCGATCTGAAGCAGCACGGTTGCTATGGCAGATATTGTAGATATAAGCTAGCAATATTATTTAATGTTAAGAGAAATGATAATGGCACAGTTCTTTTGATAACTAGATTTTAAAAATCCCTCATCGCTGTTGTGAAATATCGGGCATTATCACCTGTTCGTTTCCTCTAACGAATAGTGAAGTCCATTCGTGTAGAAGAGTATGTGCAGAGATGCTATGCACAGGCTGTGTGAGGGATGCACTGCATCCGTATACAGTACCAAACGCTGAACAAATTTCGCGTTAACAATGGCAGGGAATTCGGTGCAGATATAATGCCACGCAGTCTCTGCATAGTAATAAATTTAATTGTCCTCAAGCTTCATTGCTACGATTAATTTTGTGGGGTCAGTGATAACAACTTGCATCTTATTATCCCTCTGTCTTCAGGGAACCCTTGCACTGCTGCTGTGGGCGGCTCTGACGTGCAGAGCTACAGAGCAGACACCTGCGGGTAAGTAACAGCAACCACCCCTCCCAATATCACTTTCCTTTGCAGAGTGCAGATATGCCCAGGGGGAGGGGGAGAGCGTGAGGGAAGAGGGTATGAGGCCCTCTCATTCAGCCCCAATATTGTGACCATGTAACCAACAAACATGGATGCTTGTATTGCGAAGCCCCTCCACATAGTTATTACAACAGCTTCCTCCATGTAAATTTCCTGATGCCTCCTCAGCAATGTTTGCTTTGGCAAATTAACGGCGAACCAGCATCAGACTTGTACTTGTTACAGTCACCTTATCTCTGGCAACACTGGCACACGCCTGCTTCCTTCCTTTCGTTCGTGTGATGAGGATGATAATTGGGTGCGTCCCTTGCGATACCAGGTCGTAAGTCTCCAGTATATTTACGCACAACAATATTCACAGTGGAATAACAAAAGGTTCTTTTGGCTGGAATTAGCATCAGCTTCTTTGGTTACGGAGGCAGCCCATGCGAAGGATCTTGTTTGAAATCCGGACTTCTGCTGATTTTAGGTTTTTTCCTTATTGTTAAAGGAGATAATCAATAGGTTAGGTTATTATGATGTCGTAAAGATAAACTTAATGCAAAAAAATAAGTTTGAGTTTCTTCAGTAATAGAAAGGAAAAAATAAAATGAAAACCTCATAGCTTTTTCATCATTCTTTTTCTCGAAGTAATTGCTGTTGCTATTTTTGGAAAGAGCATCAAAAACTATACAAAATATCAAGTTTTAAGTAAAATCTAGAGCAGTCCGGATTTCAAACAAGCTTCCACGCGAAAACTGGAGGTGACAGATAAATACATTATGTTATCAGGATGCACCAGCGATCAGTTCGCCTGCGGCAACGGCCACTGCATCCCTGGGTCCTCCGAGTGTGACGGCGACAACGACTGCGGCGACTTGAGTGACGAACGTCACTGTGAGGCCACAACTTCTGTAGTGTTGAGCTAGAGATATATTGTTTTTAACTCACAATGTGATAAGAAATCCTCTCTTAACTGAGCTATACGGGTAGATAGTTGAGCCATTATGCTGTAGGCCTATGCCTCTGCAGGTCAGCCAACCAACAGGGTGCATAGGATGGGCCCTAGGGTTAGGTTAGTTAGGTTCGCCCATCCTATGTTATGGGTAGCAGCGACCCCAGGGATTTTGTACCTTAGCCATTAGCTTAGCTTACGGAACATCTGTCTTTCGTGCCTACTTTGCTTCCTTCCTATTTCATAGTCCTACTGATTTTGCTTTATTATTCTGTTCTTCCTCCTCTTTCCCGACTTGCTGTTCCCATGCGCGTTGATCCTGGGTGGGAACACCCTCGTGGATCGGTTCCACGTGTCCATCGACATACTACATAATATGCCACTATTTTGTTCCCCTGTGACATTATTTTCGCGAGGAAACGAAGGCTTAAGGCACTGACTAGATCTAACTAACTGTAGTTCAGCCATGCGTTTAGTGTTGTAAGTCCACTGATGATGACGCGGTCTGGTCCTTGCAGAAGCATCGCAGTAGGTGGATAACATCCTGCTTTATTCTAAACCCGTTGTTGCCTCGGTGGTTTACATTATATAAGTGGCAGGCAGTAGACGGACAAACAGGACCATTCCCAGAGAGTAGCCGGGACTTAGGCTCCAGCCCTCTATGAGCTATTGCCATTATGTCACAATCACTTAGATACGTGTGGAACCAAGACGATGAGAAACCCCTGAGCGATGGAGATGATCTTGTGAGCACGGTTTATTGCCGCAGATTCCTGGAGCGCGGAATAGTTAGGTTATTTTAGGCGCGAAAGACGATAGATTAAGGTAGTCTCTGAAGCTTTGGCCGTTAGGAATTTGAGCCTCCTGGAAGAAGTTTTCGTAGCTGTAGAGGATGTCGCTCCCAATGTTTGACAAGACGATTTTTAAAATTATTGACTGTCTTTGCTCTCACAATTCCGGAGGATTGTCTATTCCAGATACCCACTATGATATAAGGAAAGAACTGCTGGCTTAGAGCAGTTTTGCTACTTTTATCTATGCGTTTTTTGGCCGTTGTTTTACTGGCCACCAATAACGTCTCTCTGAAAAAAGGAGCGGCTGCGAAATCCCTGAGATTGTCTGATAAACAACAAGTGGAAATGATTTACCGACACTTTGTTCAATTTTTAAATATATTAGGCCATACCACGAATACCTCGCTGCACGGGGTCTTTATTCCCATTGGATGAGAGTAGAATAAAGTACGTACTCTTGCAGTAAAGGAACGACAGCCTGAATAGACCGGGTTCCTTGGACAAAATAATGCAGATCTACTTCCTTTGTTAAAAATTAGTGATAAAGAAAGTCTTCTTTGTGGTTATGACGGAAGAACATTACCGCTGGCAGGTGTGTGCACCGCTACGCAGTTCAGGTGTGAGGACTCCGGCTGGTGCATCAGCGAATCTTGGCTTTGCGACGGAGACAGCGACTGTGGCGACAGGAGTGACGAGCGCAACTGCACCGGTGGTTCGTAGCACCATTTGTATCACAGCGTCATGTATTAATAAAAATTATGATCATTTACTATCACTAATAAAAAAAAATAATAATAATAATCATTTACTATCTCGCATACAGTGGATGCACCAAACGAGGTTTTCTTAAGCCTTAATTCTAGACTTTTGATGAATTGGTAAGGTGAAGAGCAGGAGAAGCAGGAGTCAATTTGAGAGCCCTCACCGTGCCTTGCCTCTCTATGTTGGAGTGCTCCACTGCCCGCAGTGTAAATTCGTATCGTACCGTCCGGGATTCGAACCTTGGTGCGATGCCGAGCCTTTGTCACTCTTGAGTTCTTGAAAATTGTATTTTCAACAACTCAAGAGGCACACCATCGCTTTTCTACTACGGGATGCTCTCGCCAAGTTTGACTATCATATTGCGCTGTGTTTTGCCTTCTACCACTCAGATGTGCCACCTTTGAACCCTATGCAGGAGGATCCTTCCACCCTAGTGCATCTGTGTGCTGTAGTTGGAGTCGGCGCAGCAAGCAGTGTTTCAAAATTGAAGAAACATTTGCTTGTTTGAAAACTTTATTTAAAGCTATGCAACCCTCGGTATCATAGCTACATCTTACTGTGATATCTTGCCAAAATTTTCGTTTTCGCAAAATTTTAACGGCTCCAAATTCGACCATCTTCAACCCCTCACCTGATGGCCCGAGGTACGGTGAAATGAGCGTCGTGGGTATATTTCTACTGTGCTCCACATCGTATTCTTCAATAATTGATATAATGTCATCTCAAGTCAGTAATATTTTTCATTGAATTTCGCCAATAATTGCTTTCATCGTCAGGATGCAGCAGCACCAGGTACGGTTGCAGCAAAGGCGAGTGCATCCTAGGAACCTACAAGTGTGACGGCGACAACGACTGTGGCGACTGGAGTGACGAACGCCACTGTGAGTTGAAATTAAGTCAACAAAAGGTATTTTATGAATTTGCCTATGGTTGTAAGAATGTGTTTGCATGCAAGTTTCATGGTACAGAATTTTTCTGCCGTGCTTACACGAGTTAGATCAGATTAGATAGACAGGTGGCAGTAGATGTACCAACAGGCCTATTCGCAGAGAGCGGCCGGGACTTTGGGCACCGGTCTTCTATGAGCTATTGCCGTTATGTAAAATAGCTAATTTAGAAACGTTAAGAAGAATATAAAGGAAAGAGAAAAAACTCGGCCAAAGAGTTGACAGAGCAAGTGCGATTAGCTACTGATGCCCCACGGAAACGTTAAGTTTGTTTTGGCATGAAAGATAATGAATTAGAGCTCAGCTGACAAATATTTGACTTTGTTAGTCATAGCTATGATAACCGACCTGTTCTCGTAGGCCACAGTATGTGAACTGCGTACCCTGTTTCTTCGTACCTAATGAAATTTTAAGACTAACATTCCCTTGGCTAACAGTTCCTGCGTGTCGTAATAGAGATCCATAAGCCCGACAAGTGGAGACTGGCTCCACATATGGTATCCGTTTTCTGTATCAATCTTAGAATTTTTTATGTAAGGTTTGATTGAAAAAACCTCAACGTATTTGTCCGAAATTTTCATGGTGATAGTCAAACTTTTCAGCAGTGTTGATCTTGCCATTTCAGCTTTCAACGCATTCTTCACTTATATTTTACATATTACACTTTTCTTATGGCAGGCGTGTGCAACCCCAACCAGTTCAAGTGTGGGAACACCGGCCGCTGCATCCGCGGTTCATACGAGTGCGACGGCGACAACGACTGCGGCGACATGAGTGACGAGCGGAACTGCTCCGGTGAGCAACGTTGAAATTTAATATGTCACTAGAGTGTCCAGGCTGTCATGAATGACAGCGAAGAATTAGAGACGACGCGTCTTTATTTGCTATTTACCTTTGTCACTAATATGCTTCTGAAGGATACGCTACAGCAGCCGTCTCAAATTTTGATAAGAGATAAGTGCTCTCTCTTTCAATTCATGTAAGAAGCACAATCGTCTCCCACCATGTGCATGAATTACATGCGGAAAAAAATTCTTACATTACAAACCAGCAAGCCTCAGTCAA
>LQNS02278070.1:3771154-3792288 GCA_001587735.2 Parhyale hawaiensis
TTTTTTTCGCCTTTTGAAATCTGAATTTTCTCCTATCTTATTAGTTGTATTTTTCCCCTATCTAATACTGAAGAAAAAGATTGCAAGGTTCCCCACGCGTGACAGGAAAGATAGGACAAAATAGGCCGGGTTGTAGAAGATAGAGACAAAAATCCCCACCAACTTTGCATCGACGTGCCAGATCACAAGCCACAACCGTAATGCTTTCATCAGTATTAGAGAGGGAGATATTATTACTTCCCTGACGTATCGCTGACACGACGTGGGAAGAGATCAATACTAGGAGTCAAGTTCTAATTTAAGTTGCTACTGCTCGCAGGTCTTAGATAGAAGATTCACAGCCTAATTTCGAGCATTTTTGACTCTTCGTATGCATGATACGGGTCCAAGAGCATCATAACCGAGGAACAATTCTTTTGTTTTGTAGAATTTTCCCAGGTTCCTTCACTATTAGATAGGGGGAAATTAGGATTATAGGTGCCTGAAATGTCAATGACAAACATTGCTTCTGTTCTGTGGAACTTTCAGAGGTTCCAGCTAGTGTTTATACACTAGTTCAGACTCTCTGACAAGTGACCTGACCCATTATCTGTTTATGTATCCAGCTGTGAATATGAAATATTTGTCAGTAGCTGGGAGAGACAACATACTACTTATTTAGTAGCACATAGTACAGATGTTCTAGAATCTGAAGCAGAGTCAAGATGGAACACACAATGGAGATCGTCAACATGTGCTCCACCACACACCTTTACAGCCCGAAGTTACAAGAAGTCCATTAATAACTTCTGTTTTGTGCTATAAAATTGTTCATCGACCGATTCAGTTATGGTGTTTAAGATGCCCATACAAAGCTAATATGTGAAGCAAGCCAAAGCATGTTTGTTAATGAGAGTCTGAACCTAAATAGTTTAAATATATTGAATTATGTTAATGAAAGTCTGCATATTAGCCAGTAACGTAGCAAGGAAAATTTCACTGGGGTGGGGGGCGTTAGGGGTGCTAGCAAAATTCATAGGGAGCGTGAATAAATACGCTAGGCTCTAGGCAATACAAATTTGAACATTTTTCAAGTCGATATTTACAGTGGGGGGAGGGTGGCTTGTGAGACTTTTCTGGGAAGGCGTGCGCCCCCCCCCCCCAAGCTCCCCCTGGCTACGGCACTGAATTATTAGCTCTCTATGCCTTGCCGTGGTAGTAGTGACCCAAACGATGAACGAATACTGCTCACGTCAGCCGTCATGTATAGCAAAGGAAAGAAATAATTCCAATGAGTTGCATTTTCAGGTTGTCGCAGCAACCAGTACAGGTGCCGCAAGGGGACCTGCGTCCCCGCATCCTTCGAGTGTGACAGCGACAACGACTGTGGCGACTGGAGTGACGAAGGCCACTGTGAGTGGTCTTTGATCTTAATTACGTCATGAGTGAGCTTTTGATTCTGTACACATTAGATATCAGTCACCCAGTGCTTCTCTGAATCAGCAGGCAGAGCAGTATATACTGTACATCACTAGGACTACAACTTCAACATACTATGTATTGCAGATATCTTAGAAAACTTGAGTTGCATTATTTCAATAGCAGATTTTTGACTCATCAAAAAACTCTGCGCTCTTAAATGGTTACGGATCGTTCCACGGTGCCACTGCATCATATTTTGCATTTTTTTTTTAATAATTTCTATCTTCATTGACCGGCAGGCGAGTGCAGCTCCACGCAGTTCAAGTGCGAGAACACCGGCCGCTGCATCACCAGCTCCTGGAGGTGCGACGGAGACGACGACTGCGGCGACATGAGTGACGAGCGCAACTGTTCCTGTTCTTGCTTGCTAAGTTCAGGGGTGGTCCAGTGAATCCGAACTGCCAAATGAAATTGAAAGAAACGATTGAAATTCTTAAGTCGGCTTCAATCAGCATACGTAATTCGTATCTCTAGCCAGCTAAATCCTTGCTCAGACTAGCATAAACAGGGCCGTAAAATGTTTAGCTGTGACGACCTCGTTAGTTCGTAGCTTGCAAAGACGCTGGTCTTGAGGATGGTTTTGGAGGGGAATATTAGCTACGTTAGGGTTAGACGAGGTACGTTAAAGTTAGACGAGTGATGTTAGGAATAGGTAAAGAACGAGAGCTTAGCATAGGTTTTCGACGATGTACATCTAAAAACTAAAGTAAGTTAGGAAAACGTAGAATAGATTCTGGTTACGACTACCTCAAAAATCACGATGAAATCCAATGTTTTTGTAAATACGCTCTTCTTATTTGCTTTACATTATATATGCTACGTCCTGTTTTGCCACAGAGGCCAAACAGAGTGGACGCTTTTCCTTCTGGGGCTCGCGCCCCCTTTCTCAGTAGATTTCTCAGCTGCAAGGAGAACTGTGAGCTTCCTACTCAAAACCACTTTGAAAAATTTGGTTGACTAAAATAGAATTCATTTTATCTAAACTTCCGCATTTTTTGAAGTAGATGCAGCACTGCTGAAGAACTAGTGAACTTGATAAACTCGCCAAACGCTTTGCTGTTTCATGTACTTTCAGCAAATTCCGTTTCCTGTTAAGGTACCGGTAAGCAGGAGTAACTCAATTATTACATTTAATGTGGATTAATCACTATAGGTTCTTTTTACTGTTTCTGTTATGTCGGAAATACTTCTGTGTTGTGTTATCTAAATATACTATAGAGCTGTATATTAGTACTCCATGTATTAGACAGCTTGCAGTTGTCACACAAACACCTATACGCAGCCCCACATTGGCTATGTATATCAAAGGATTCATGGAAGTTGATAAATACATCTATATGTAGGTGTATTTGGTCGCTGGCTGTAATATTCCTTCAAGAAAAAACTTTTTAGAAACAACTTATTATTCCTCCAGAACGTAGAAAGTAATCGTCAAATATTTACTTCTGATCACAACTTTCAGCCCGAAACAAAAGTGTTATTCCGGCAATAGGCCAGATGATCTGTGGTAAAACGGGGGTAACCCAGGACAAATTGCAACGTTATCACCATAAAAAACGAGTTATTCTAAGAAAACGGACACCCCTCGTTTCCCGCCTCTCCTGCAAAGTTTATTTTACCGACTTCAAAACATATCTCCTCCCACAGTTATTGAAATACAAAGATGATTTTGGTATCAAAAGAAGCAGAGTTTTATTCATTAAAACAGAGCGTGGTTCTATCTTTATATATTTTCGAATTAGGAGACGAATGACAGTGTTCTTTTTGGAAAACCTAAAACATATGTATTTTTAGTTTCTTTTATTTTCTCATAAACTATTTCGAAAATACAAAAAGTGCTACACCGATTGTAGAAAATCGAATTCCCGCTTCTTTTGATAACAACATCATCTCTGTATCTCGAAAACTGTAGAGGGAGATAGTTTTCTCCCTGACCCCTTTTTCCGTATTCTTCGAATAACTCGTTTTCTATACGGAAAATGGAAAAAAATACACGAATCTAACCCGTATTTTTTTTTATTTTTAGACATGTACCAAGTTTTATTCAAGTCTGTCCAATAATAAAAAAATTTTTTTAGGGGGTACCCTCCCTTAATTTCGCCTATTGAAAAGTACTGACATGCTGTATCTCAAGAACTAAAAGAGCTACAGACGTGCGAATGGTACCAAATTGTCTGCAGTATATTACTTTATATTCGACTTTCAAGTCAATATTTTTTGAGTAAATGCTAAAAAACCGAAAATTAGGCTGTTTTCTGGCGGCCATGTTGGATTTTGGGGGTGTTCCACTCCTTGAATGTTCTTAGATTTTCAACATGCTATAGAAAATTTTCCGAGCTTTCACTTGGCGTAAGGTTTATTTCTGTGGCAATTTGTCCTGGGTTAAACATTAATTCTCCTGGACTACAAATGAATGCACGATGTTAAGAACAATTTCACGTGGAACGCAGAAAAAGCTTATGAGAGCGCCTATGGCGATGCCTTTGACAGTCATGTGTTGAAATAAATGCATAGAGAAAATGGAAATTAATTTCTATGCCCACAACTACGATATCATCGACTGCTGTGCCCGCTCACTGTTCTACGAAACCGCTCAATGGATAATTTCAGTAAATTAGACAAAATAAACGTTAATAATGCGCAGAGGCTACAATTAACAGTGTCTATTCTAGCGAGTATCAAACTGGCAACACAACTAGAAATATCAAACTTCACCAGGGCTTATAGAGCAGCTATATAGGGCCCAGAGGAATGCATGTTGCAGTCGATCAAGAATTATCAAAGTAAAGGAGTCCGAAAAAACGAAGACTCATATGACAATAGTTACCCGGCCAGCAACCCCCTTGTTGGGGTGGGCCAGTGCCCTTGCAGTGGACTTGGAATATCAGCAGTGTTGCCTTTTTTGCTAAACATGAGGCCTTGGCTCGAGACAACGAGCTCAGCTTCTAACCACTGCACTATGTAACTTCCAGTAAATTGGACAGGTCTTGTTGCCACCGATGTTAATTGTAAGGGAATAGGTGGCAGAAAGGCGGTCCAGAAACAGCCTCCTCACAAGATATACTGATCTATATTTCGTTAGCGTTACCATAGAATGGATTGGTTTAAGAAAGGCTGCTGGTCAAGTGTATGTAGTTTTGGAGATGGTGATCGAAGTAACATGGCTTACTATTTACAACTGTGCTATGTTGCCGCTGCTGATGGCGACTTCTGCCCAGGAACAGCAACGTCGCCTAGCGGCTGAGTCACGCGATGCGATCGCACGCGCAAATTATGAGCGGACATGCGCTCAGAGGTCCGTTGAAATATTTAGCGCATAGGGGCTGTATAAGGAGGTCCCTGGACGACGCCTGCTGGAACTCGGTTTTTTTTAGAGGCTGACTCACCCTTAATTAGATTATATTAATTAGAGAGATAGCGGTTGATAGATCAACAGGTCTATTCCCACAAAGCAGCCGGGGCTTTCCGGTTTTCTATGGGCAATTGCCATTATATCAGAATCATTTAGATACCCTCGAAATAAAATATGAAGCAGAGAATAATCTCAGCGAAGAAGACAATCGTGTCAGCACAATCAACTGCTGTAGATCCAGGAACTAGGAACAGTTCTGTTATTCGGAACAGGAAAGATATTTTATTACGGTAGCCTCTGCATTATCGGTCGTTAATACTTAGTGACTCCTGGAAGCAGTGTTCGTAGCTTTGGAGGTTGTTGCTCCCAGTACTTATCAAATCGACTTTTAAACGCGCTGACTGTTTCTCCACCGAAAACTTCAGGGAAGGGGGGGGGGAGTCTACTTCAGATATTCACTATTAAATACATGAAGTACTGGGTTAGAGTACTTCCTGAAGCTTTATGTTTGAACTTTTGACTTTTATTTCTCAGACGATCAACATCGTCTCTCTCAAAAACGACAAAAAAAGTCCCTTTGTAAGCACGTTGTTGAAGCCCTTCAATACTTGAATGTTTCTATTAGTTGCCCCCTGAGTCGTCATTGCTCGAGAGATCAGGCCCACTTCCTGCAGGTGACACTCGTTGGCCTTCTCTCTCAGCTGAGGTATCAATTTAGTTGCACGGTGTTGGAGTCTTTCCATATGATCGACATCGTTGCACTGATGCAGTGGCCATAATAATTGAAAAGCAAATACTGAATTCAGACGTTTTATACTCTGTCAGCGTTGCCAATTCTATGGGCATTTCTGAGCTGTTGTTCGGCCTTCACATTATCCCCGCCTCTACCTGCATATAGCGCCAATTTTTATCTAAGTAAGATAGATAACACATGCATAATCTCTTATACTCCGCCCAAACTGCGCTCATGAAATCCACCGAGTATAGTGTTTTGTACAAAGGAATGATTATGTATTCTTGAATTTGTTCTCAATTTTCTGGTATTGAATCTCAGTAAGCTGCTTGTACTTTCACACTCTTTCCACTTGCTGACAGTATTGTAGTTTTCTTTTGATAGTTACTCCCAGGTCGCATTGTTGGGTGATATCTGACAATTCTTTTTCGCTCATTTTCAATTGGGTTCTGGGCTTATGTGCTTATGCGTTGCTAGATATTTGTAGACATTGAAGCTCATCTGCCACGTTGTGGTTCATTCCATGAGACGGTCAAGGTCTTGTCTATCAGTTCTACGCCTGGCAGGATGACGTAGTTAAGTGTCATCTGCAAATTTACTGACCAGGTAGTCATTGCTTTACAATCCAAGCACTACACTGTTAAAAAAAAGAAATCCGTCCACAACCCAGTCACAGCTGACTTCAGTATTTACAAATTTACACAGTCGAACGCAAAACCAACTAGAATGCCTCGTGGCGTAAGACCATCACCAGCGGTGGGGCAAATTCGACGAAGTCTTGATGGCCAGCTAATCCTAGTTTCTCATATGGATGCTGTGTCCTACAAGGTTACTGCGCCACGCCCCTCATATTAGCTCTACTAATAATAAAATAGGAAAAACATAGAGCACTTCGTTGCGTAAGACGATCTACCGCGGTAGAGGCAAATTCGCCGAGGTGGAAAAAATTCAACGCCGTCATATTTGATGGCCAGCTAGGTTCACTTTTTTTAGTATGGTTCACATCTAGGTCAGCCCACCAAATTCCTTAGAAAAAATTATGAAGATAGCTCAACTCCTTTGACCACTTTTTGGATGGACAGACAAATATATATATATATGCTCAAATCTTCAACGAAAACATTACCACCTCTCTCACTTCGTTCGCGGGTGATAATCCCCTCTCTCACTTTGTTTGCGGGTGATAATCACCTCTCTCACTTTGTTTGCGGGTGATAATCACCTCTCTCACTTCGTTTGCGGGTGATAATCACCTCTCTCACTTTGTTTGCGGGTGATAATCACCTCTCTCACTTCGTTTGCGGGTGATAATCACCTCTCTCACTTCGTTCGCGGGTGATAGTCACCTCTCTCACTTTGTTTGCGGGTGATAATCACCTCTCTCACTTCGTTCGCTTGTGATAATCACCTCTCTCACTTCGTTCACGGGTGATAATCACCTCTCTCACTTGTTTGCGGGTGATAAACCCTTTAAGGTCACACAGCTTCAGATGTAAAACATCCACACAGCGTAAAATTTGCTATGGCATAACGTGAAAATGAAACTTCATCACTGGAATAAAACCTCCCCTAATTGTTCAAAATATCCGTGGTAAATAATATCTTGAGACGAAGGCAGTGCAAAATTTGCTACGTCTCTAGGCCGGGTTCACACGACATTCATCTCACCGCGGTTAGTCGACCACTCGTCTTAATGTTTTGTAACGTCGTTGGTCGTACAACTTTGTGTATGCCATAGAAATTAAGGTATGAAACTTCTAACCACCATAACTGTCTTCCCAGCATTTATCACTGAGCAAGTTACGGATATCTCTTCATATTTGGACTCATATAAACCTAAAAAAAAAAAAAAACAGTGTAATTTTCTGCTAATTCTAGGGCACAGTTGTACATTCGGACGAGGGGATGAGCGAACGCGTTGGTATGATTGACGTGTGAACTCGGCCTTACTGCTGATTCTGCAAATTAACCAATTTCTCTGGAATATGTTTTTCCCTCAAATATTTTCTCTTCCTCAGAATCTCGCTTTTGGCTCTGCTTCAGGAAACTACAGTTTAAAATTTCCCGGAAAAACTTATGTCATTTGTAAAGATCTCGAAATCTCGTGCAGCTGAACAATATTTAGCAGTAAGAAAATCTGCTCTGCTAGCGAGTTTCTTAATATAAATTCATACTAGCCTATTTAAAAAAAATACAGCCGTAATGGAGGCCCATTGGATTGAGTAAGCAACACGTTGAACATTTTAATTTATTAAATATTTTTACAGCGGACTTAGCCACAAGATATATCTGCATCATTAGTCACTGGCTGGGAAGTTTGCTGCAGAAAATAGCGACTGGGGCGATATCTCCGGTGTTACTATAGGTTCGTTAGTTGCACTAATTAGCTATACACACACACATACAAACTGATAATTATTAGTGGGGCAGATAGCACATGCGATCTCCGGTGACTAAATGTTAAGTACAAAAGGTGCCCAATATAAAGTGTCTAATTTATAAATGTTCTTCGTAATATATGTAAAAGTCCAGTGCGAAGTGGTTCTATCCAGAAATGTTCATTCAGTTGATCTTTATGATAAAAAAAAGATAGAAACTCCTCGGACAACATTTTCACACGAAGCTCAGCCAAAAACTTTAACACATAGCCAAAGGAAGTTATGTCTAGTAACGTATATGTTAAGAATTGCGATCGTCCCATAATCTAATATAACAGTTGTGTGGCGTGGTACTCTGTATGTTAATACAACACCATAATATATTATCTTAATATATGTACTCTTCAAAAATGAATACCTGACGAACCTAAGCTATTCTAACCCAACCTTGTTTATTCTGGTGGCCGATCCACAAGTTAGGCCACGGCCCCACCGGCGAGACGAGCGACGTGCAACGCGACAAATTTGTTGCACGACAAAATGTAACGGAGGATACAGCAGTCTGCTGCCCCCACCGCCGCAACTGCGATGCCTCGCGACACCCGCGCATTGCTGCAACACGACTCCCGTAAACATCGCATTGCGTCGCTTGCTGCTTCATGTGGAAGGGCCTTAGTTTCTTCAACGTCTTCACTCATGCACACATTCAAATGTGTTACCGTGCCGTGGAAGCAGTAGAAAAATGCATTGTTTTCTGAGTTTTGCTGCATTTCAAATTTGAAGATGTAACCTTGGCACCTGTCAAAGAAATTTATGAGACGGTGAGCGTTTCAGGAACAATTTGTGGCTTAGACAGAGTCGGGCCAGCAGATGAGGGAAACCGTTGTATCTACTAACGAATTGAAATGCCCATATAGTGACTTCCACAAAGTATTAGTACATTATCTAACCTAATACTCCTCGTACAAACTACCATACCTCTTCTGAAATAAACAGAATGCATATCGTCGTGCGTAACAAAAATCATTTATAAAGGCTTGAGCAGACGAGCAACATCTTGACTGATTTCCATTAGAAAAACTCTTCGGATCGTCAAGCTTGTCACGACACGTCAATGCACACGAGGCAGGAGAAAGGTTCTTGCAGTAGCGTCTGCTGAAATGTCGAGTCAAGCTTGACGGTCTGAAATTTTTGTCCCTTCGCAATCAGCGAAGATATCGCTCGTCTGCGCATTCCTTTATCGTACCGAACGCACTTTGTTGTGTACTGTGCCTTTCAGAAACTAGGCCATTTCAAACTCAGCTATTTTGGTATCGTACTGTTTATGTTCTCGATACATGATACATTTTTTTTAACTTATCTGCGCTTGGGACATTTTAGAATGTAATTTTTAATAATAATAACAACAGTACTAATTAGTTTATCAACAGTCACATAGTAAAAATAACAGGAGGCAAAGACAGCATTCGTTCTATAATGATAAATTTACAATTGATACGCATACGCGGATGCCAAGCTTATTGGTAGCAACGCTATTAAGGCAAGAATAAGAGGTAATTTGAATGTCGTTCTTGAGTTAGGGCACATGCTGTTTTCTACTAAGGTCAGTTAAAAATTCTAAATCTACTGACAAGTCAATGTTCAAAATCAAAAAACGATTACGAAGCAGAAAATTGACTCGCTGAACCTCTAAATGACGTGTTCTCTTCCTCGGACGGACCTTATCGTCCCGTGGGTCACCCCACTTGAGGACCCTATACGGGGCGGCGTCTCGGCCTCGGCAGTACGGGGGCGGACAGCAGGACAGTGGCATCACCTGGTCAGCAGGAGGGCAGGGTTGTTGGTAGGACGGAATTTAGGACGCTTTGAAAATCACAAATATCTCGGAATAGTACGAATATGTATATGGTGTGCCTCAAATTGTGTATATATCTATTCGTTATGGTGAAGTTTGGTTCATCTAGAACAGGTACCTTAACATAATTTATGCAGGGCCACTTAGTATACCTCAAGTTGAGGTGTACCATAATACGCTGCATCAGCTCAGTTACAGTAATTAAGTAAGCCCATGTATTTCTCCCCGAGGGGAGGTTTTTATAGGTGTTGTAATTAGAGAGCTCCAAATGCAGCTGAGCTGTGACATACCAGAGTAAGTTTTACATACTTACATAATCTACATTTTTTGTAATTAAGCAACGTAGTGTCGATTATGTAGTCTTTGGGGGCTAAAACTACTTTGATCATAATTTTGTTAAGATCTGTGTAAGAAAGAGACAAAGTGTGATTGGTATTCCTTTAAGGAACTGTAAATTTATGCTCCTGTAACTTCACAAAATGCGTAATATAACCAGGTCCAGCAGGTTTCCTCGCTGCTCAGGGTGACATTGAAAGCTTGGACTTGGAAAATGTTTCATTAAATGGATAATTAATTCAGCTCTGAGCATCCTTACACCTCCTTTTCCACCTGCCATGCGATATTCGAATGAACTTTCCTTATACAGGGCCTACCATTGAAACATCTTTCACTATTCCATGATGTTAATGAAAACTTCTACAAGAGAAGATTTTTAATATGGAATGAGAAGTACTAAGACGTTCTCTATTCTGAAAGATATCTTTCACTAAGTAATATACGAAGAAATCTATCATGAAAACGAAATCATTCTTAAAATGAACTATTGAACAGAGAGGTTCTTTCTACCACTCATTTTCAGCTGCTTTACTAGCTCTGTATAATTGACTGATAATTAGGGAAATAAAGGTAATTAGGGAAATAAGGGGATCATTTCACCACACTCGCCCTGTTTTGATGGTGCTGTTTAATCATCAGTAGGACTGCGATAAGGATTAGTGTTAAGGAAAGGGAAGTAACGGTGTGTTTGAACAAAGTATCATCATTAAACTGAACTTAGATGGCAGTTAGTAGCACTGTTGGAAGCAACATATAACACAATGATCACAAAAGGTTGAAATAGAATAACTTTATGTGCCATTTCTTTTCAGAACCAGCAAAACGTTGATTTTAAAAAGTACTCAATTTTCGGTGGTTCTCAAGTGAAAATCTACGCCATGAAGGTGAGACAGTTGTACTGGAGTTCTGCATGTTATCATACTTTGAATTTTTCCCTAAATTATCATTTACACAAAGATGTGATGGCAAACTGATTAATTTCTTGCTGGTGCAGCTTTCAACATATACCAAATTGTAAACAATGACGTCGCCAAGCCGATCTGCAGCAGCCCTGTTGTTATGGTACAAATTGTATATAATAAGTTAGCAGTATAATGTTCGGGCAAGGATCACTATTACAGTACAAGTAGTCCTTGTATTCTGCGTAAAGATAACGAAACAGTTCTTGTGATGACTAGATAATGAAAATCCACGATCTCATGGAAAATTGGGTAGTTTACACCCACACGAGAAAATGAAACTAGCTCGTGTAGCTAGAAGAGTTTGTTTAGAGATGTTATGCATCGGCAGTGTGACGGTTGCTTCGCATCCTGATAATCACTAATCCAGCACAATTTTTCTTTCTTTTTTTTAACAATTAAATTAACGGAGAATTGGTTGAGATGCCGTGCCTTGAAATCTTGATTAGTAATAAGTGTGATATTTCTCAAGTTTCATTTCCACGATTAATTAATTGCTTTTTGGTGAGGGTTGCACAACACCTGTCTTATTACCCTGTGCCAACAGGTTAACATTGCGCTGCTGCTGTGGGCTGCTCTGATGCTGTGCAGAGCTACAGAGCAGACAAGTGAGGGTAGGTAACGGCACGTCTGCCCAATATTACTTTCTTCTGTCGAGGTCCGACGCCAAGGGGAGCATGAAAGAATAGGGCTAGAGCCCCCAAATCCTATTAATTAATGAACCATGACCATTCAGCCACAATAATTATCTCCGATCTCCCCCCCCCTCCAATTATGAGCCACGACCCCCTAACCCCAATAATGAACCACGATCCTCCCCCTCAATCATGAGCCGCGATCCCACAGCTCCCAATAATGAGCCACGATCCCACAGCTCCCAATAATGAGCCACGATCCCCCACACCCCAATAATGAGCCACGATCCCCCACCCTCAATAATGAGCCACGATCCCACTGCTCCCAATAATGAGCCACGATCCCACAGCTCCCAATAATGAGTCACAAACCCCCACCCCGAATAATGAGCCACGATCCCACACCCCCAATAATGAGCCACGATCCCCCCCAATAATGAACCAGGATCCCCCCCCCCAATAATGAGCCACGATCCCACAGCTCCCAATAATGCGCCACGATCCCACAGCCCTCGATAATGAGCCACAACCCCATATCCAGAACACCCAGGAACATCCCCACAGCGCTGCTAATAATAAGCCATGACCTCACGGCCCCAACAACGAGCCATACTCCTAAAGCCACTGATATTGCTGCCATGTAACCAACATACTTGATTGTTTGCAGTGCAAAGCACCTCCACATTTTGCTACAACTTCCTCAATTTTAATTTTCAGGTGCCCCCACTGCCTCTACCTCCATAGCAATGTTTGCGTGTGCTAACCACTGTAAAGTAACAGCGAACCAGCGTCAGATGTATACTTGATTCAGAGGTACGCTATCTCTGACAGTACTTGTACTTGTACCCACAGTTCATTTACAGAAGATAGTTGTGTCAGATTTGAGTGTTTGCAACAAACCCTTGAATTTTCAGAATTGTGACGTCACAATTGCGTCACGCCACTGTTGCAGCAAGGAATCTTTGGTATTTCCACACTGGCGTGACGTAATTGTGACGTCACTATTCTGAAGATTTCAGAGGCGTAGCGCATACACTCAAATCTGACATAACTACTAGAGTAAGTGAACTGTGCTTGTACCCGCTCCCATCTCTTTGTTCTATGTAGTAGTGATGATGACTGGGTGTGTCCCTTGCGCCACGGGCATTTAAATCTCCAGAAGATTAGTCCTTTATGCGCGTGACATGAGGCGCCTGACGCAAAAATAGTTGGAAGTTTGCAATTTTCTAAACTTTCTGCAGCATTTCGGTCAGTCATGTTAATTAGATTGTGGCTCTGATCTTAAGAGCAATGAACTATTGTAAATTGAAGGTAACACTGAAATAGATATTATGTATTCCTTACAAGTGACTTAGTACTGCTATTCAAACTTTATATTTCTCCGAAAAATTTTATTCTCGTCCAACGTCAATTTCTATTACTTTGCTTTGACTCAATGGAGAGAGAGCAAGAGAGAGAGAGAGAGAGAGAAAGAGAGACGTATAAAAGGTATACAGTATGTTGTAGTGTTTCATCCAAGAAAGCTCGTCGTACATAAATTAATTCTTTTGCAGCTTTTCGTAGAATCAAATTAGCTGTAACTATTATATGGCGAAAGAAATCTCCGCAGTATTTCGCTAAGTGGAATATTAGTTAAAACCTTCAACTCTGTCGACCTTCAGGCCGCTGCATCAGCGGGTTTTAGAAGGGCGATACAGGCAATGACTGAGGCGAAAAGAGCACTGAGTGACCCGGTGCCACTTAGTAATGCTATTTGTTGATAATAGTGCTAATAACAATATTACTTTGGTAGTAGTACACAATAAAAGAATCAATCCACAGTTTGCAGCAAAGAAGCGACAGCTGAAGGGTCTAGTGATCTCTAGCGTTGACGGATCGTGGCAATGGCATGACTTTATTTGTCCAGTTCCAAGTGTCCCTCTGACACTTTTGGTGAGAGGTCACGCAGCGCTACAGGTGCACCTGTCATCTGTTTTTTTATAGTCCATTTATTCGACTCGTTAGAGGGAAAATTCAGTTTGAAATTACTTTCAGTGCAGGTCTAACAGACAAGTACTATACAAAAATTTTCCTTTGTAAAAATAGTGATTATGAATTGCATTATCAGATCATAAAGTGCCTTCATAATCGAGAATCACACCAGCAATTCTTGTTTTTAAAACTTAGTCCTTGTAAGATATTGTCTCCTGCTTAAATAATTCAACTGTGAAAATATTAAACCGTTTACCACCAAGAACGAAAAGGATGCTTTGTTAAAGTGCATACTACCATCAAACGATAATGCTGTTCTTATGTAGATTTCAAATACTGTATTTACAATACTTCACTGTGGTTTCTTTCGGCAGGCTGTACACGGCACGAGTTCACGTGCGATAACGGGAACTGTATCCGTATGGCTTTCGTGAGCGATGATTACAACGACTGTGGCGACTGGAGTGACGAACGCCCGGGTGAGTGATCGGTCCTGCATGCCCTAGCAAACTCTACGGCCGACCCATCCACCAAAACTCACGCCTTTTGTGTCGGCCTAAAATTTTCCGAGGGTAATGATCCTATTAATCTTTAAAGGTCAGCACATGGGTTTGCACCCAAGCAGAGAAGGTAAGCTGTCTAAAGGCTCCAGAATTGCAGTATTTTACCCTTACAATACGAGCCAGAAACTCCCAACACTGGTTATGACGACCATTACTCTGTGCAACAAATTTCAGGTTTGAAAAGTATTCGTTGCGTAAGATCTATTTTTGGGGTAAAAAAAACTATCTTGATTGTGAAACTGATCCTTACTCCTCCAAATGAGGCATCGTTTTTTATTAGATATAATCTACCCAATATTAATATTCTCGGTTATGGAAGAAAAAGACACCCCTGTCTGTTTGAATAATATTGGTCTTTCTAAGCCTCTTGTGTGTGGTGTGAAATTCTTTTTATTACCCCCGCCAAGGAGGTTTTGTTTTCGTCTGGTATGTCTGTCTGTTACTTTCTTTGTCTATCAGCAAGATAACTCAAAAAGTTATGAACGGATTTTGACGAAATCTACAGGGATTGTTAAGTATGTTAACAAGAACAGAATAACAACTTTTGGAGAAGATCCGTTTATTTGTTTGTCTGACGTATTTTTCTTAATGCCATAACTCAAAACGTTATGGACGGATTTTTTTTAATTTACACTCGTTCTTAGGTATATCACGATGAGTAATTGACCAAATTTTTGTTATGATCTCTATGTTCGTTTGTTAGTTAATCGCTCATTTTAATTTTGCGCTTGTTAACACATTACTCAATAAGTTAGGAATTGACTTTATGAAATTTACAGGAGTTGTTGGTAATGTTAAAAGACATAAATGATTAAATTTTGGTGATGAGGGGTTGATCTATTTGTGAGTTTGACTAATTTTTGTCAGAGTATTTGCAAGCAGCATAACTCAAAAAGTTATGAACGGATCTTCATGATGAATATTACTGAAACTGTTAATACTGTTAAAAGGCACAAATGATTAGATTTTGGTATTGATACCGAGATAATTGTTGTTTCGGAATCAATTTAAGTTTTTCGTAACCGCTGCATTGCTTGGAGGAGGAATGCGCTCTCAGAGTGCTCTAGTATTTCAGCAGTAGTCTGCCAGCGTACCAGGGTTCGCAGCTCCTTCAGTGAAATTTCTTAATGGGATATCTCACCTTGTTCACCTTCTCATCACCCAGATTCTCCGGAAAAAAATCCACATGAAGGATGATCACACGAACTTTTAGATGCTTGTTACATTACGTATCTTGATAATGATTCAGCAAAAAAAATCAGAACTTGCACGTAGTCTTTTGAATGATGATGATATCTCCAGAAAGTTATTCTTCTGCCGAAATGCTCTATAGGGACATTTCTACCCAATTCCTACCTAATTCAATGAAAAGAAAAACAGAAATGAATTTCTCATTTTACTGAACACATTAAAATGGCCTTAAGATCTCATGTACTTCTGTGAGTGTTGCACACTGTTATCATTTTTTCATACTGCTAGCCTCTCAAATTATGCAGTTCGTTATAAGGTATATTTTGCTCCTACACACTGCTTTGTAACATCGAAAGCTACAAATAACAAAAATTACTGCTACCAGACATACGATAAGACGAAATATCCATCTTCTTAGAAAATTTTATCGAGTTACTAGCAGCAATGCATCATAAAGATAATAAAGAAACGTCGCTGAATTCGCAGCAACAACAGATACATGGTTAAGTGAAGCTAACCTCTCCACCTTTACCTCAAAGCCACATGCACTTGTTCGTGTCTCAAATAAAGGCCCAGTTGGGCCCAGTAAATTGCACGACTGCAGTCAATCACAGATAGTCCAGTTATAACGTCATATATGGACATATATGGACAACACCGGGCTATAGTATTATACCAGGTACAGCTCACGCTCTCGTGTATCTCATGACAAGTGCCAGCCTTGTGTCTTGGCTGGAACTGTCTTCAGTTTCCGTGTTGTACTAGCACGCCCGTGCCACTGGTGTTTCCCGTCACTGCACAGAAAAGCGTGCTAGATCAGGGGCAAGACTTTTCTCGGGGTAAGTCTTTAGGAGGATTACCCGTGCTGTCTTTAGGAGGATTACACGTGGTGCGGTTGACGCGCACTCTTTCTCTTTGGAGACTTTCAGAAGCAGAACTCGTCAGTTCAGTCGATTCTTCATGCCCTGGTCTGTTGGAGTTTGGAATTCATTACCGGCTTCGGCTTTCGGTCGTGTTGGCCTGCAGGCATTTAAATCAGCACCTAATTACTTTTTATTGGATTTCCTTTAGCAGCGTCTCGGGCTTTCCAGTGTTACAAAATATTTCAGTTGCATAGTACTTCATGTCTTGGTGGCCCCAGCGTGAAGTGTTAATAATAATGATGAAGTACCTAAACAGTGCTCTGTCGCGAACAGAATCACCCCAGATTTTTCACTGTTAAAGATCAGTTTTAATGTGCGATGGTTATTTCACTTTGTTGGTTCACTTACAAAGTTGTTTTAATTGAATAATATACTGTATATCAAGCGATAAAAAGTATCTTCCTTCAACTTGCTAGAAACGACACTAATTACAAAAGGAAGCGTATCAGAAACAAATGAAAATTAGGACTGTTTTAGGGTGGAAATGATCGTATGGACGAGATAAATTCAACCATTTATAACAGTTTAAGTTTCTCGTTCGTTGGAAATGTCTAATTTTCAACTTACAAATTCATTTTTTCCGCTTTTTTTGGCAAATGGAAACTAGGATTGTTTGCTCTCGGCCAATGGAAATTAAGACTTTTTGGTCTCTGCCTATGGAAACTAGGATTGTTTGGTCTCGGTCAAAGGAAATTAGGATTGTTTGGTCTCGGTCAAAGGAAATTAGGATTGTTTGGTCTCGGTCAAAGGAAATTAGGATTGTTTGGTCTCGGTCAAAGGAAATTAGGATTGTTTGGTCTCAAAAAGATAGTCTAGCGCTCACTTTTCTCGGACACTTGCGTAAAATGCACATTTTGGGTAGCGTTGAATCATCTAATCTTTATATACATCAGTAAGTTTTTATAATTAGAAAACTTAAATAATAATTCTTCCGAATTCTGAATTTTATTATATCCAAGCTTTCAACCTTCTTAGCGAATTTCGTTGCCAAGGTGGGAACTTCGAAACTTAAGGTCCAATACTTATGATATGCAACTGATGATATGCAGCCCGACACTAAGATCAGTTATCTTTTTCGCCTGCTTACAGAAGTAGATACATTCGTTCTTTAGAATAAATTGTACTCTTAATAATATACAAATTTTATCTCCATTGCCGGCCAGGCCAATGCGGACTCATCCAGTTCAAGTGCGAGAACACCGGCCGCTGCATCCCCGGTCTTCTCGAGTGCGACGGAAACGACGACTGCGACGATATGAGTGACGAGCAGAACTGCTCAGGTGAGTAGTACAAAATTAAAATAACATTTACAGATTCTGCGTAAAGTAAAGACGTCTAATCACAATGTCATTGCCATAATTTTTTTGTGGCCGGGTACGCTAGCTTTACGTGATAGATATGACCACCACGCTCGGCTGGCACCGGAACATCTCAAGATCATTTTCGTTGTCAATAAAAAGTGGCAACTGATACCAACTAAATTTACTTTACAACACTTTCATTTTAGCCAAAAAGCAGGTAAGCTAAAGAATTAATCACTTCAGAATGTAAGGTGTGCTATGCTAATGATCTATGATTCTAAATCCAAAACGGTGATGCTAAAATCAGTTTTACATGTTTAAGATAAGAAAAAAAGTAATGCCTAATTTCAGAGCCACAGATATGAGATAATAGATAGAACAGAAAGCGTAATTGGGCTACTAAACAATGTATAAAATTACGACTTTGTAGCAAAGAAACTGACCTGTTGCATAAGTGATTAGCGACGAATGATGTTTGCGGAACCCTAATGTATTGCGAAGAAATACAATTGAGTGAATTCCCTTGCCAGGCTGTCGCAGCACCCAGTTCACCTGCGACGATGGGACCTGCCTTACCCCCTCCTTCGAGTGCGACAGCGTCAACGACTGTGGCGACTGGAGTGACGAAAGCCACTGTGAGTCGTATTTGTTCCTGAACCTTTATGCCTTTCTGATTCGAGCATTTCAATCTGTACACATTCGATATTCGTACCCCACTAATTTTTTAATCAATGGATGCAGCATTTTACATCGCAAGGAGTGCAGCATGGACGTATAGTAAAGTGGGGTAAAGAATGAATTACCCACTTTATGGTTAAAAAATGGACGCCCTCACTTGCAGTAAACACTTCCAGTTCATTTTTTACCTCCAAAGTGGGTTATTAATTCTTTATCCCACTTTACTATGAATTTCAAGTATCTTGTAACACTCGTCTTTCAGATTTCAACTGCAGTCTTGTGTACGTATCAAAGGATTTTTCGCTATTGAATGGTACTGGCTGGTACCACTGCGTACACTGTATCTTTGGTACAGTGGTACTGGCTGCTACCACTGCGTACACTGTATCTTTGGTACAGTGGTACTGGCTGCTACCACTGCGTACACTGTATCTTAGTATCACCCGCTAGCGAGGCGAAAAGAGGTGATAATGATTTCGTTGAAGATTTAAGTATATATATTTGTAAATACAGTGCATTACCTTTGATTATGCAAATAGAATTTTTTTCTTAATATTTCAAGATGAGTGTCTAACTTTAAAATATCAATATTAACTAAATGTATGGCTATGTTGCCAATATAAACAAAACCTGTAAAATAAATATTTAGCCAATGGTTATGTTTATCATAAAATTTGCTTATTTACGAGTTTTTTTACTGTTACCTCAGATTATGCAACAAGCTAATAAAAACGTCATAAAGAGGAAATAAACACAAGTGAAGAGGAATATTATTATTAAACGTCCAAAACCAAGAAATTATAACCAAAACAATCCAATAAACACTGAAATAAGTGTTCAGTAGTGGTAAACATATGTTAATTTTGAACGTGACAACCTCCATTTTTCATGATTTTTTAAGGTATTTATCAACAGACTTTGTCAGGTTTGATATTTCAGATGGTGGCATAGAATCCGCTGCTGTTTTTACTGCATTCCACAGGAATACTTTGCTCGAAAACTGCCGATCATCTTCATAGACCTTACTTTTGATCATTGCCCAGAGGCTCTCAATGTGTTTTAAATCGGGGCTATTCTCTTGTCAGGTCATAATCCTTTTTTATTTGAATCCTCTATCTGCAAGCCAGTTAGCAGTGTACCGTGCTCGGCGTGAAGGAGCGTTATCGTGCTGAAATACCAATTGGATACACGTTCGATAGTCTGCTCATCAAGCCATGGAATCAAGTTGGCTTCAAGAAACTGGCTACCTTTCTGCATTCGGCTTAACTCCTTCTGCCACTTCAAACGGACAATAAAGGGTGTCACCTTCTATCCCAGCCCAAAACATCATACCTCCACCACCTTGTTAATGCTTCAGCCGTGTCTGTTGAGGTCGGTCGTGAAGGACCCATCCAGACGCCCGTCCATCTAGAGATTCTAGACCATCAAGAGTGGCTCTGCATTCGTCACTAAATATGACATTGTAGAAGTCAGTTTTGATGTTCTCCTCTGCCCATTTGACCCTATTTTCTTTGTGAGTTTTTGTTAGAAGTGGTTGTTTAATTGCCGTTTTTACTTTCCCTAGCTTCTGCAGAACCTCACATGTTGTCTTTCTGATTAGTATTGGGGCTCCAGCGTCTGCAAATATCGCTTTACTTGTAGAAAGTTGTTTTCTACCGACAGAAATCTTCAAATATCGCATATCCCAAGCAGTCAATTTCCTCGGAGTTTTCCTCAACTGTTCGGTGATCACGCTGTAATTCCTTGGAAACTTCGAGTGTTGTCTTACCAGAAGCCAATAACCAGGTCACTTTGATCCTTTCTTCACTTTTTAAACCGCATTTCTTGCCCATGTTGACTAGAGAGTGATGTTGCATAATCTGGGGTAACAGCAAAACCCCGTGCGATAAGCAAATGTTGCCAAAACGTGGAAAATTATTCCGTTTTCTTTTTCTCTAGCTGACTTTATAGTTACAACATACCTGTGCGCTAACTTACTATTCACATTTTAAATGTTTGACACTTATCTTGACAAAGAAGTAAAACAATTATATTTGCATTATCAAAGGTAACGCACTGTACGTATATATAGATATATATTTGTCTGTTCACTCAATAAGTGGTCGAAGGAGTTGAGCAACGTTCATAATTTTTGTAGGTTGAGAGTCTGGTGGGTTGTCCTCAATGTGACCCGTGCCAAAGAACTAGGAGTAGCTGGCCATAATAAATGACGGCGATAATTTTGTTGTCAAACCAGAAACAGGTGGAAGAAGCTGAGCTATGTTCATATTTTTTGTAGGGAGTCTTGTGAGCTGTCCTAGATGTGACCCCTGCCAAAAAACTAGGATTAGCTGGCAATAAAAAATGATGGCAATGAAACTTGTTCCTACCGCGAGTGATGGCCTAGCGCTACGAAGCGCTCTAGTTCTGCATGGGTTTGTCCTATATTCTCTATCGTTCAACAGGCGAGTGCAGCTCTACGCAGTTCAAGTGCGAGAACACCGGCCGCTGCATCCACAGCTCCTGGAGGTGCGACGGAGACGACGACTGCGGCGACCTCAGCGACGAGCGCAACTGTTCCTGATCGCCAGGTGCTATGGCGCTCCAGTGAGGTGGCTCTGCAAAATACCATTAATATCAACATTTCACATAAACAACACAGCTTCAATCAGCATAATTTGTTCTTGTTGCCAGCTTCGCCCTTGCCCCCATAAATAGGATTGTCATAAGTGTAGCTCTAATTACATCCTTAACATGTCGCTTATACACGCTTACAGCGTGATTACTCTAGATGAGACTGTTGGATAAATTATGGTTAG
>LQNS02278070.1:3792446-3803698 GCA_001587735.2 Parhyale hawaiensis
AATTTGTTCTTGTTGCCAGCTTCGCCCTTGCCCCCATAAATAGGATTGTCATAAGTGTAGCTCTAATTACATCCTTAACATGTCGCTTATACACGCTTACAGCGTGATTACTCTAGATGAGACTGTTGGATAAATTATGGTTAGCTGTCGTTATTAGAGCTCGACACAGCAAAGTAGGTAGGGGTTAGATGCTGCGGTTTGTTAGGAGTAGACGAAATATGTTTGGCTTAGATCAGTTGAATTAGGGTTAGTATACGTCTGCTGCAGTTAGAAGAGTCAGACAAGAATATTTACGTAGAATAGGTTGAATGAGGTACATCAGGGAACCATATGGCAGGTTAGGAAGACGTATCATTGGTTCTGGTCACGAATATCTAAAAAAAAAACGCCATAAAATCCGCCGCTGTTTTAAGGGTGATTTTGTTACTTTGCGATAATGGTGGCCCCTTCTGCCTTACGGCGACCACTCTACAGCTGCGACGGTCGCCTCGATTGTGTGAGTTCGTTTCTCTGAGGCCCTCGTGTGGCCTCTCTTATTCCATTTCGGTTAGGCCGAGAACCTTGTAGGATAGGAAGGCATTAAGGCCTGATTCTGCAATGGTCCTTCACTGTACCAACTCCAAGCAAACTGTGAGCTTCCCATACTAAAGCCCTATGAAAAATTTCGTAGACTAAACCCGTATTTATCTAATCTTTTGCTTCCTTTAATGAATGCAACACTACTGAAGAATTGAAGCACTTGAATAAAATTTTGTTCATACCGTTTACTTCCATGTTATTTCTCTATCTTACTTGGATACCATTGTGTCAAATTTGATTTATCTATGGTAAACAAGTTTCGTTGAACCAAAGATGGCAGTTTAGTTTAATTCAATTTTTTTCTAATCGTTCCAATTGTCGGAAGCTGCGTTTTATTTCTTAAAGCATTAAGGACCATCACTTGGCTAAAGTACTTTTAATAAAAGCCTTCATTACGGCGACATTTCGGGAGTACAACGCCCATAGTCAAACATGGTTTGAAAATGGCTTTGGCCAGGCAGCGCGCAAGGCTTTATACCTGTCGGTTGAGTTGCCAAATACTAATTTCTGGAATTTCAGTATCGCTCGTAAAACTGTTACAAAATATGATACGCTGGCAACTTCATTATATGAGCATTGTTACCAAAGCTGAGAAGTGGATATTAATTTTTTTTAATTAAAATGTAATTAGCTCAGCCTAAACGTTAGTATATTTACAGGGATATATTAAAATTGTAACAGGTAACAATGCTGGGAATGATCTAAGATACACGACTTGGTATATAAGTAAAAGGATGCAGGGCACATCTTCGATAGGCAAAAAATATGATGACAGAGCAAAATATATATATATTTCAAGGTAAAAACCTTTTCGATAAATAATTTCGTATTTCAGGGCGCATAAACTAGTCTTTAAATATTTTTTGTGGAACTTACTTGAACTCAAAACAATGTATATACACACACACAGAAATCTCATGCAGAACAGCGAGCCATCTTTTGACGGTACCGCGAGTGATTCAACTTTCAAACTGTAAAAATAAATTCACAGAGAGAGACATATATAATGAGCCTTTCTGATGCAATTATCTGCATTTTTGGGGACACTGTGGACTTTCGGATACATTTCGAATGGGATATTCAGTTAAATTTCTGAATTTTGGGTGACATCCTATGGACTCTCTCGTACATTGAAAAAAATATCTACGGGAATTGAATCGGATATTTAACTTACTCAAAGTCTGCAAATTAATAGAGCAGCCTCAACTTCATAATCATTAAAAGAGCCAAAGCGAATCTAAAGTCATACTTGAGCAAAATGCATATCAATGTAAAATGAACGCTTCCGGCCATAGTAATTTGGCTCATTTATTTATTCTGAAGTTGAAACTTGGACAATGTCAAAATCTTAAGGAATAAGTAGAGAAACCGTTCTGAGGGCCACCCTCCACAGTTCAATCCCCCTTCCCCCTTATAATCCCCTATAAAATATTTTTATTATCGTGCAGATTTTCATAGAACTTGGCACAGATATGTAAAATATAAAGAATGTATGTTACAGATTTGTACATTTTTCGATTTTCCCCGTAGAAACAGAGTCCTTCAAAGAAAATGGATCCACTTTCTTTCCCCCTGTCTGTCCTGCAAAATAACAATCAACCCACTTCTTTGTAAATGGACGTCTTCTTTTATAAAGCTAGAGCAATGTAGTTTTCGATATTGGAATCAGCACGCTTTGTTCTAAAATTGCTAGATTATAGATTTTTGAAACTCAAATCTCCATTATTTCCTCCGTAGAATTTTTACTTTTGTTTAAAAAATTCATTTTCGAATACTGCTGAATAAATCAAAAATTTATTCGAATTCCAAAAATCTGCTGATACCAATATCGAAAACCGCACTGCTCTACATCACAATTGGAAGCGTGCGATAGATTTGAAAAACATCTCAAAAATCCGTTTTCTATGAATAACTCGTTTCCTGTGCTTAAAGTAATAAAAAGTCATAAGATTGCGTTTAATATACGTATGCAAAATTTCAGAATTGTAGCTGCAATGATGAAAGAGTTCGTAAAAAATGGAAAATTTCCCACTTATCGAATTTGATTGATAACTGTAAATGTAGATGCATATGATCACTGTCTAATTAAGATCATATTCATATCCCATAATCTAATTTCCAGATATTTATGGGAACAGCCTATTTCTAAGATCTTAATTACATACTAAACCGAGAGAAGAGAAATCAACGAAGAGCAATCAGTTAAGTAATCAAAATCAACATGGCGTCAGTGTTCATAAGACATTTTAAGATTTTCTTGTGTTGTACTGGATTATAGCGCTTCTGATCAATGAGGTGACAGCGAAAAACCGTATGTGTCAATTTTTTCATGATTTGTGAACGCTACTGAGGATAAATTCAGTATTTATAGGTTTTGTTTACTCAACGTGAAAAATGCAGGGCTTTGAAAAAAGGACATGCTTCATTTTTCCTCTCTCGCGTTCGGCACAGCTGCTTCCATCAACTCAACAGGACGAATCCACACAAGCGTGATCGAAAAAGTCGAGGTAGAGCAGACCATAATTATGTATAACTCTCTGATGCCAATGTTTAGTATTATTCTTAAGTTAGTTTTAATCATGAAAATCTCAGGTGCTGTGTCCTAATCTTGTTGGTCACAGTACCTTATTAGAAAAATAAATGATTTTATTATTATTATTGTAAACTCGGCCTTACATTTTTCAAGCTGAAACTTTTTTAACAAGCAGCTTATCTTTGTAGAACGCAAAAATTAAACCTTAATTTGCTTGACTTGAAAGGAGAAAAATGGTTTGCACATCAAATAACTGCACGATGAGGGAGACAATTTCATGCATAGTGGAGAAACATCTCTTGGCTACACCTATAGTGATTCATTTGTATTACTACTTTAGAAATACATGCATGAAATTTGAATGTTGTTTTCTCACCTAGTATATCAGCAGTAGCTGCTGAGCACACCCACCTTTCTACGAAACTCCTCATAGGGTAGTTTCATCTAAGACAAGACACAGAGACAGCAAAGAAAAACTGTCACAGTGCGGACTGAAAGCAGAAGCAAAACGTCATCAGGCACAACGGCAAGTAGAAAAAAGCAGAGATATCACTTGCATCCTAAATGCGCCTCAATTTCAGTTTGAGATTCGACAATCCCCGAGGGTGTGAGACTATGTATGTTTCATAAGTACAACGTCGGGTTTTATTCTAGTAAGGCGGCCAGGAAGCTTAAGCTATCATACACATCGGGCTACATCAGACTATTTTTTATTATTACCTCCGCCAATTTAAGGAGGTTATGTTTTCGTCGGGTTTATCTGTCTGTCTGTCACCAAGATAACTCAAAAATTTTTCGACGAATTTTGACGAAATATACAGGGATTGTTAGGTATGTTTGGAGAAACAGATGATTAACTTTTGGTTAAGATATGTATATCCGTTTGTTTGTTTTTCCGCCTCATTTTTCTGCATGCCATAACTCAAAATGTTATGGTTGGATTTTTATAAAATTAACAAGAGTGGTTTGCTATATAACAAAGAGTAAATGACCAAATTTTGGTAATGATCCGTTTGTTAGTTTGTTCGTTCGTTTCTAACTTTTTTAATTTCATGCTTGTTAGCACAATAACTCAAAAAATAATGAATGGGTCTTTATGAACCTTATAAGCGTTGTTAATAATGTTAAAAGACACGAATGATTAAATTTTGGTGCAGATCTGTTTGTTCGTTTACATGTTTGACTCATGTTTGTCATAACGTTTGTTAGCAGTATAACTCAAAAAGTTATAAACGAATCTTCAAGAAAATTGCACCAGCGGTTATTACTACTAAAAGGCACAAATGATTAGATTTTGGAGTTTATACAAAAAAAAGTCATGGTTTCAGAACCAATTTGAATTTTATGCAATCTTTGCCTCGTTTGGCAGAGGTATGCGCTTTCAGAGTGCTCTAGTCACTATTAATTTTTGCGAGCCCTCAGGGTCATATTCAGGAAGGCAAAACCCGAGTACCTTTTCCGCAGGAGATGTTGCATCTGGCCGCAGTTCCTGCTGACGAGGTTAGTTTCTTAAAGCCGGTTACCCTCATGATAACGGAGCATTGCACAACCGATGTGCACAATAATATTTAACTTAGTTTTAGCTCACCCAAGTTAAGACCTTTAACTGATTCCTTAAACATATATGAAATAGATCTCTATATATGGTACCTACTCAATCGTTATAAAGTTACATTTGGAAACTGTGTTTCTGATAGGTAATGACGCTTTATTCAATAATGTGCATGTAGGTAGTAGATAATGAATATGTGATTTTTTAACCCTCATAATTAGGTTTCGGATATCTCATCAAACTTGAATAGACTTATAACCAAAAATTTGTTCCTGATGTCTGAACACATCAATGCATTCTGATGAGGAGAGGAAGAACCCGTTTTATTGACAAGCGTGTGTACAGGCTCTTGGAGGTATACCTAACGTGCGTTCGATTGAACGCCAAAGTTTAGAATTTGAGGTAAAGGGAGTTCTCAGCCGGTTCAGCCTGATCGCGTTGCTTCTAACCCTGCATCAAAATTCAAAGCGACAAAACCAACGCTTCTGCCTGAAGTTCCGGGCAAGCCAAGCGTTGAGTACTTAATTTCGCCGCCCATTTGAACTCGCCCTTGACTACCACAAATGCTGATCGATAATGGGTGAGTCAGCTAGTTTAAATATAACGCCAATTGGTATAATATGTGCTAACCACTGGATCACGTTTCATTGATTTTGATAAAATTTCTCACAATCGCCAAGGAACGTCGCCTAGAGGGAAATTACTTAATTCAATAATTATTGTTTTAGTTGAGCTAATTACACGAAGCTCTAGAAAACTCCCATCCGATACGCTCACTGATAAAGTGAGTGTTACTTTGTTAAAGTTCTTATTACCGCCGTCCAGAAGTTTGTGTTTTTGTCACGTCTTTTGTTTGTTTCGTTGTCTGTCTGTTTTTATTTCCCTAATATATCACAAAATGTTATGAACGGATCTACATGAAATAAAAATATATGTCAGAATATAATTTAAAAGTTACGGACGGTTCTTAACTAAAAATTGCAGCAAGTATTTTCACTGTGAAGTCGCACAGATGATCGAATTTTCATAATGAAAAAAAATGAAATCCTAATTCCAGAACCAATTCGAAGTTTTCCTTAACAATACCCTGCTTGGCGAAGGCATGCCTTCTCAGACTGTTCTAATAGTTTTTAATTTTGTCACCTACAGAACAGGCTCTTGCATCGGGTTGTTGGAATACCAGAGAGAAGTAAAGTGCCTACAACTTCAAAACTCGCACAACGCTGCGTAAAAATCAATTCAAAACCTTGTCACGGCTAAGTTCACTATTTAGAAATCTACATAATTGAACATGAAACCTGACAAATGAATACCGTGGTCACAGATTCAGACAAAAAAAAAAAATACATTTACTGATCTCGTCTGGTCTGCACACTACAATCGAAAATGTTAAAAAAAATGCTATTTTTCGCTGCTTCTGCGTCCTATGGTTTCTATAACCGAATCGTGACTGGGGAAATATCATCATTGCTTCCGCCAATGAAATTATGTTTTCATCGGGTTTGTCTGTCTCCTTGGCTGTTATTCTCTAAGTCTGTCACCAAGATAACTCAAAAAGTAATGGATGGATTTTGACGAAATTTACAGGCATCGTACTATATATTAGGAGGAACAGATGATTAATTAACTTTTGGTGAAGCTCGGCAATTCCGTTTGTTTGTTTGCTTGTTTGTTTGTTTATTTGTTTGTCTCTCTCATTTTTTTCAATGTCATAACTCAAAAAGTTATGGCCGGATTTGGACGAAATTTACACGCGTTGTTAGGTATATCACAATGAGTAAATGAACAAATTTTTGGAATGATCTGTTGGTTTGTTCGCTTGTTTGTCACTCTTTTCAATTTTATCCTTGTTAGCACAATAACTAAAAAAATTATGAATATATCTTTATGAAATTTATTGGAGTTGTTAGTAATGTTAAAAGACATATATGATCAAATTTTTGTCCGTTTGTGAGTTTGACGAATGCTTGTCAGAATATTTGTTAGCATAACTGAAAAAAATTATCAACAGATCTTCAAAAAAATTACCGAAGCTTTTAACAGTGTTGAAGGACAGAAATGATCAGATTTTTTTTTTTAACGAAGAAAATCATTGTCTCAGAACCAACTTGAATCTTTCGTAACCGTTGCTTTGCTTGGCTTAGGTGTGTGTTCTCAAAATGCTCTAGTTAGAACAAGAACTCCCCCAGATTCACTCAAAATGCTCTGGTTAGAACAAGAACTCCCCCAGATTCACTCAAAATGCTCTAGTTAGAACAAGAACTCCCCCAGGTTCACTCAAAATGCTCTAGTTAGAACAAGAACTCCCCCAGATTCACTCAAAATGCTCTAGTTAGAACAAGAACTCCCCCAGATTCACTCAAAATGCTCTAGTTAGAACAAGAACTCCCCCAGATTCACTCAAAATGCTCGTTGTTCCGAAAAAGTGACAGTACAAAAAAAGTTGATTCTTTTCTTAATGCTGAGTTCCTCCCATATTAGTCATGCAACTTTTCCGCTATACATTTTCGACTCGATTGTTTTCCGTTTTTCGAACTTTTACTATTGGTTTGACCCTGACTCAGGAAACTATTTCAGTATTTTTTAGCAATAAATTTTATTTCATCTGTATGATATCAAAATCTCGTCCATTTAAGCGAATTAAGCGGAATGAAAAATTGCTCTGGAAATGAGTTGTTTACGTTTTAATTGATGCCATTTCTTGTACTACAGCTCAAACTGAACTACAGCTCAAACTGAAATCCACTTTATTGAGTGAGCGATGAGTCGAGAAATTTCATCGACTAATTTCTATATCCACTGAGCAGCTAGTCCACAAATTTCATTTACTTATTAGCCGTGCAGTATCTTTAGATAAAAAAAACCTAGACACAATACTATCGGAAGCCCTGTACTCAGCCCGGTTTTCATATCTGCCTCATTAGTCGCTGGTTGTGGAGACCACAAGACAAAACAGCAACTGTCAAGATATCTTCAATGCCACTCTAAGTTCATTAGTTGCACTGATTACTAACAGAGAAACTGACAACTGCATACAAGGACGCCTAACAACCAGCATCTCTGACACCAAAGTGTAAAATTCAAATATTGTTCAGTCGAAAATATTCAGTCAAGAAAGCCCGATCAAAAAATAAAATAAAATATTCAGTCAATAGTGACCGATCAAAAAAAAAATATTCAGTCAATTGTGGCCGATCAAAAAAAAAATATTAAGTCAATAGTGCCCGATCAAAATAAAATTCAGTCAATAGTGCCCAATCAAAAAAAAAAATTGTTTAATCCAGAAATTCTCACTCTGAAAGTCTCAATCAAAGATATATCCCAACTAAAATGTTCAGTGTTTGGATTTTTTCTTTTTAATATAACTAAAAGTCCAGTGCAAATATGTAATACTCATAAATCTTTGATCCAGTGCATCCTTATGATGAAAAAGACAGAAACTCCACCAACAAAATTTCCCTACGAAATTGCCCAAAACCGTATTATTATTATTATTAATATTTCAACTTCATGCACGGGCCACCACGGACAGGTAGCACGACCCAAATGAAGCACATTGCAACACCGGGAAGCCCGAAACGCTGCTAAAGGAAACCCGACAAAAAGCCATTAACATCTGTCTGAAACGCCTGCAGGCCAACACGACCGAAAGCCAATGCCGGCAAAGCATTAAAAACCCAACAGACCAGGGTACGAAGCACCGACCGAACTGATTAGTTCAACATCCAACATCCTCCAACGAGAAAGTGTGTGGACCGACCGCACACCGACTCCTAAATAACTTAACTGCAGGGACGGACGAATGCAACCAAAGCCTTTCGTTGTTGTGCAACCCTTCTCCTACGGGACAGGTTCACCAAATCATTAGCCGTGCACAGCCTACAGGCTGAACTAATAAGTCGGTCCAACAGACGCAAGTGACTGTCAGCAGCTGAAGCCCAGACCGGCGCGCAGCACTCCAACACAGGTAGCAAAAAGGCATAAAAGCATCTGCAGACAACCCCACTGTCACCAAACACAGAATTCACCTTACGCAAAAGCCCAATCTTACTTGAGGCACGTGACACCAGTCGCCTAATATACGGCTCAAAGGTAAGCTTTTCATAAAAAACAACACCAAGAATCTTCAAGGAGCAAGACTCCTGAAGCAAGATGTCAGCAATCTCGAGATGTGGATATCGCATATCTAAAGGATACAAACGCTAGCAACAAATATATTCAGAATTGTAGTCGTCCTATAATGGTATGGTGTATACCCAACACAGTTGTATCGCATATTGCTGTCCACACAAGTACGCTCTACCACTGTATGCTTCTAACCTAGTTTGGCTAAGCCGAAGGCATTGCACAAAAGTTACTGCTGCACCTCATCTAACCTAATGTTCCTCGCCTACTCTACCATACCTATACTGAACTAATATATATTTTAGAGCTTAATGAACCTCATCTACCCTCGTGAATAGTTGGAGCCAAAGCTTCTCGTCTTACCACAATCACATTTTTTTTTCTGGGCCTTTCAGAAACTAAACAATTTCTAGATAGGATATTTTGAGTCGTACATTTTGTGCTCTCAATGCATAGTAAGTTGAACATCTCCACGCTGGGTATGCTTTCGTTTGAATATGTTTGGCATGAGCACTTGAAAATTTAAATTTTGCATTGGTCATTTTTCCACTGGATACATTATTGCCCAAACACGACTATCAAACTTGTCCCTGCGGCAGCTTCTCGTTAATGCGGTGTTTGCTGCAGACACAAGAGTTCATTTAATGAAAGATGAAATAAAGTCTTATAATTTGTCGCTTACTAATTTTTAGCAGGTGTCACAAGTGAAGATTCAAACAATTCTCAGATATAGAGTGAATTTGATGATATTAATAATAATAATAATAACAGCTTTACACTTTACTGCTTTGTTTCATAGAAACATTACGCTTTACCGTGATTTTGTTGAAAGACTGTTGTGTGAACCCGCATTACAGCAGGAGGCCTCGTAACTCCATCAGCCCGCATTAATCGTCTCCCAGGGGACGAATATGAGACTCTGGACCGATCTTATCGCGCCGGTGGGTTGCCGCACTAAGGGACGCTGCGGGGGGCGGAGGCGGTGCCCCGGCAGTTCGTCGGTTGGCGGCAAGGGAGTGGGTACGCCATTCTAGCTGAAGGCAAGGGTTGAACAGGATGAATTCTCTGGCGCTTTGTAAAGTTACTGCAATCCCGGTATAGACCGTGGCTCACATCAAGATATGCGATACGTTATTTTGGTATAGCATAAGATTCCTTTAAATTAGTATGATTCAGTTACAATGTGTGCCGTAGAAAACTTCCAGTCAGATATACATAGTATGTAGTATATCTTAATTTCTAGAAGGATTCAATACACTCGTATGCCAGCACGGTTACAGGCATCGTAATTGGAGAGCTGTCAGTATGACGTGAAGTGAAATTTTCTCTTATTAAAGAGAGCATCGTTTATACATTCGTTGAAGATCAAATTACTTTGATGAAAATTTTGTCAGGAGACTAATTTTGATCTGTGTTGTTGTTGTTGTGCCACTGCATTGGCCCACCTGACTGCTGGGGGTACAAAACACCGCAGCGCAGTGATGCCGAAAACCATTCAGTGTGCAGACCAAGTGCCCACAGGTCTCTGTACTGCCTTTCAGTAGCAGACCTACCTACTGATCACGGTTGTTAAAGAGTCTTTGAGTGTACAGACCTAGACCGCAGGAACTATTATTGTTATACAGCCTTGCCATCGGACTTTATACGTATCCCTGAACCTACAAATATATGGATAGCAACAACCTTAGTCGCCATTATCCACTGAGGTACTGACAATACGGAATCTACTACATCCGACAAGATTTACGGTGACCAAAGTAATAGGTTGAGCACCCGAGTACGCGGACATGGTACATCACGCTGGTACATGTGGTACAACCACTGTACAACACACTCGTATCACCTTCACATTGGTATTGCTTCAAGGAACTGTACATATTACATTCCTGAATTTTTACGATATGTTTGATTCAACCAATACCTGTACTTGCTCACTATGATAGGGAATCACTGGACTAAGCAAGTATTTTATTAAACGATCGATCTAACTAGAAACTTCCCTACTATTAACTTCTCAGTTACACAAGATATTTACTCGTCCAAATCCCATACATGACTCACCCTTGTAATCTCTTCCCATAGGCAACATGCGCTAAGAGAAATCGTAAAGACTTGCAATACAGTATTCTAATTGATTGTGAAGAATCTTGCAGGGACGAGCATCGCGCAATTTTCTGTCAGGGGCATGATGAAATTCAGTGAACTGTTGAATAGGTTAGTATTGAACTGATGCCACGACTCTCGCCGTACGTTAACTGTGATATATCGTGTTCAGTACGTTAACTGTGATATATCAGGTTCAGTACGTTAACTGTGATATATCGTGTTCAGTACGTTAACTGTGATATATCAGGCTCAGTACGTTAACTGTGATATATCGTGTTCAGTACGTTAACTGTGATATGTCGTGTTCAGTACGTTAACTGTGATATATCGTGTTCAGTACGTTAACTGTGATATATC
>LQNS02278070.1:3803938-3817042 GCA_001587735.2 Parhyale hawaiensis
GATATATCGTGTTCAGTACGTTAACTGTGAATAATCGTGTTCAGTACGTTAACTGTGATATATCGTGTGCAGTACGTTAACTGTGATATATCGCGTTCAGTATGTTAACTGTGATATATCGTGTTCAGTACGTTAACTGTGATATATCGTGTTCAGTACGTTAACTGTGATATATCGTGTTCAGTACGTTAACTGTGATATATCGTGTTCAGTATGTTAACTGTGATATATCGTGTTCAGTACGTTAACTGTGATATATCGTGTTCAGTAAAAGGCTGTTTTGAGTTGCATGTGAGTAGTGAAGGGACAGAGAGCAAGTGGCACGCTGGATGGTGAGTTCGAATGGCCACAAAAATTAAGACTCCAAGGGTTGACTTGTTTGGAACTTCAGACCGAAGCGTTGGTTTCGCCACTTTGCATTGCTTTCAGTGTTATAGAAAATGGGCGCAATTAAGTTAGCAGGATGAAGGCTCAGCTACATGGATCAAAATTGAGTGTTTGGGAGTATCAAACGTAACCGTTCAAGGATCAACGGTTGAAACTCTATTCAATCGGTCAAAATCGGCAAACCAGCCTGAAGATTCAGACAACCGAGCGTTGAAGTCCTAATGCGTATTCGATTGGGTCATAAAATTCGATCTAAGCAAAGCCCACGGACAGCTGACAGGAATCTGACTACACCAATATATGAATCATGTCGCAAGTGTTAGCGGCAACCAGGTGATTTTGAGCCAACTGAAAGCTCCATTTTACCAATTAAGATTGAGTACTTCAGGTCTCTCAAATAATGAATTACAGAGCAAACGCTGAAACCTTAATCAATAGGTCGATGCCAGGACACCAGTCAGAAGTTTCCTGCAAGTTAAGCCTCGAGGGCTTGATTTCGGTGCCAAGCCGAACGGGCCCTAAATTTCAGTCGCCAATCGACCGTGCCCTAGTTCACAGTATGTAAATTGAACTGAACCGGCGGGTCAGTTCTCAATGTAGCCCACCAAGTGAGTATATGATTGCCATTGCAGTCGTTCGACGGTTGGAAACAAGTTGTTATTACTCGAGAGCTGAAGTGCGGCCATCTCCACCCAGGAACCCTCCAGAAAAGCTCTCTGCTTGAAACAGCGCACATCATTCGCAAAATGCTCTGAGTCTTAGGTCGCGGGATGTGAACATCGCTTAACCGATCCAATTTGGGTAGTGAAATCCCCTTGATAGTGAATCATTTTCATGGTTACCTGATAACCCTCACGCGGCGGGGCACCTTAGCATCTACGAAGACGGACTGTCTTTCTGGGCTTAGGAGTTCCATCTACTCCAAGCTGTTGAGCGCATTCAATGAGTCGACTCCTCCGCCTGAATCAGCCGTTGGTTTTCTGAGTGGCTACCTTTGACTGTGATGGTCCTTTTCAGCCATCGGGGGCTCGACCCTCCAATTGTAGGTTTGTACGCCTGGTTAAGCAGGGATTCAGCATGACCAACCGGTGACCTACAGGAGGTTGACTGGGTCAGCCGCCAGTCTTTCGGTATGTAATCGTCGGCCTACCATGTTCTCGGGCTCATCCGGTTTATCGCGCTTATCGACTAAACAGTGTTGTCTGTACTGGGTAGTTTGGTCCGCGACTGGGTATTGGGTATTCCCAGCTAACCTACATATCTCTAGGTCATCCGACTATCCTCTCCATTCCTCTACATCCTACTAACATAATGGCAATAGCTCATAGAGGGCCGGGGTGTAAGTCCCGGTGTCTCTTTGGGAATGGGCCTTATGGTTCGTCTACTGCCGCCTATCTAATCTAATATATCCGCTAACTGTCGACGCGCCACTGAGGGACTACCACCGCTCGCTCAGTAATAATAATTATTAACAATAATGTAGTAATAATTGTTGTCATTAATTATTAAAATTTTATCACTATACTATGAGGTAAAATTATCTAGTTTCTTCAATCATTTTTCGGCAGAACCAACAGGACGTTGAAAAAAATATTCGTTTCCGGAAGTTCTGAAGTGAAAATTTACGCCATGAAGGTGAGACAGTTGTATTTGTTTTTTTTTTTTTATGCCTGCTATTTGAATCTGAATTTATTCCTAAGCTATCTGTTAACCAAAGTTATAATGGCACACTGATAACTCAGTTGTTGGTGTACCTTTTAATGCCTGCCGACTTTAAGGAAGAAAATTGACAACATTAGACCGACCTTCAACCGTCAGGCTGCTAGATCAGATATTAATACTACGTTTTATAAGTTAACGATATAATGTTGAGAGTAATGATAATAAAGCAGTTAATTTGATGCCTAGGCAATTAATAGCCACGTTACTATTGCAAAATATCAGGTAGTATCAACTGCAAGCTCGCCATCAAGATACCTACTGCAAAGCCTATTCATACAGAAGATTATGGATATGCCATACATGGCTAGTGAGGTGGGCAGGGGGAGTTTTACTGAGCAACAACGCCTTTAGCGTTACTGCACTGCTCGTATAAGCTCACCAATGGCCGGAAGTTAAGCGGAGATGTAATCAAAGCAGTGACATCTCTGAATAATAACATATATGGTCGTTTTCAAGCTCCACTTTCACTAATATAATAATAATAATTTAGAGTTGCCTAGGGAGCACAACTCTTATCACCTCTCTGTCCTCAGGGAGACCATGCGCTGCTGCTTTGGACTGCTCTGATGTTGTTCAGGGCTACGGAGCAGACATCAGTGGGTAAGTAACAGCAAGTTTGCTTATTATTACTCTCCTTTACCGCCGTAGCACTGTTGGTGTGTGTTAATCATGGGTAAATTAATATCAAACTATAGTATCTGGGTATAACTTGACACAATGGCACCCTATCTCTGGCACCCGATTCCAACTCTTCGTTTGTGTGGTGATGACGACTGGGTGAAGCCCTCGCAAAGCTAGCACCTGATCCTCAAGCAACTGTATTGGGGATGAGCGTGGCGAACAAATGTGCCAGTTAAAATTTGTTTCCTTTGCTTTGGTTGTATATGCAGCCAATTTATTAGACTGGATCAAATGGTGCAGATGTTCCGCTGACTCGTTGGTCCGGTGATTAGTTTACATATGGCAACGGTCACTGTATCCCGGGACCAGTCGAGTGCGACGGTGACGACTGCGGCGACTTCAGCAACGAACGTCCCTTTTACGAAATTTCTAGAGTTTAACCATGGAGAGATAGTGCCACAGGCGACGTGGAACCCAATAATATTGTAGAATAAATAAAACACAGCGTCGGATATAGCAATCTCCTGCCCCCACGGACTCAACCCAGATTGCGTGCGTCGCACACAGTGCGTTGCAGCTCGGTGACAAGTAAAACGTTTCCTGTAAAATCAAATTGCATTGCCTGTGGTGCTGGTGTAGCCCTGGCCTCTGGGAGAACCGTCGGAGCAGGTGGACAGTGTTATACCTTCTTGTACCTACTTGTACCTATGTAAAAACACTGTTGCGCCAGCAACTTCGAGAGGTAGGATCAAATAATGGAGCTCAATGTTAGTCTACCCATACAGAGTACATCCTTTAAATCCATAATGCAGCTTAAAGTAACTGATGTTTAGATTTGGACTACTTTTGGTTGATTTTTCTGTGTGAGCTGAAAATCTGATCTCCCGCTCCGAAATTTGCCAAAATACCATAGCAGCAATGTAAAAACGTGGATAGAATGGGTTTAAGGCTCGATTATTTTGTATCTCTTTATACAAAATATTTATGTCTACTTCTCATTGTTTAATTTCAATGATAAAGTCTGGTCCATGGTAAAGAGTTAAGATTGTGGGCAGGTCCGTGCAACGCAACGCAGTTCAAGTGTGAGAACTCCGGCCAGTGCCTCAGCGGCTCATGGGTTTGTGACGGCCACAACGACTGCGGCGACATGAGTGACGAGCAGAACTGCAGCGGTGAGTCGTAGGAATTTTGCATCACATGCTTTATAGTAAATTATCATTATTATTGTTATAAATATCATCAACGAGGGGATTTCACAACCCACAAATGGGTCGGTTGAGCGATGTTGGGCTCTACACTCTGGCGCCGGGTCACATCCCGCGACCTAAGGCTCAGAGCACTTTACGAATGATTAATTTATTATTATCATTATTATTATAAATATTATTATTATTATTATTTGAATCTTGCAGTCTCTTGAACAGTTGTTGGTTTCTATATTACACCCGTGGTGATTATTCGGGTTACAACCAGAGTCCTTTTCCTTCAGTCACAGCTCTCAACACTGCAGAAAGGCCCTAGCTTAGGGCTACTGAGCTCAGGTGGACAGGACTCTCCACACTATTTGGGCGGTGTTTTGTAATAAATTATTTTGTAACAGGGCAACCGGTAGGTGCACGCCAATGTTCTCCAAGTTTACTCTCAGCTAAAGGTCGAGTCAACTTTGGCTGTACGGCCTGTATCCCCCACTGGGAAACCCACACGCACTGGTTCGTGCTGCAAATGTACCCCAACTGGCCCAAGAGGAGTAAGTAAAACTGCAGCCGACTACGGGTCGCTAAGAACTATGGCACCGAAACGGAAGGTTCAACGACCCGAGCCCTCCCCCCCCCCTCAGCCTTCCATTCCTGGTCAGGCAGGTGCCTCCACACAGCTCCGCATACCAAGCATTTACCGACTCAGCGCGCCAGATACTACAAAGATCTCTTGACACGCTTGTCACTAGAACTCGGCACTTCTACACAGTGTGGAAGTCAGACTGGCACTGTTGTGGGATGGCCCCACTCATTAACCATATGATTTACTGTTTCGTCTTTCTCGATCGTTGCAAACTCTACAGTTTGTAGCGCCTCCCGCTGCCCCTGAAGATAGCCACTGTTTCATAAAGTTGGTCCGTAAACTCTGCTCCTGTGCAGCGAGTCTTGTCCCTTCAGTTTCCTTTTTTAATTCACCACTCATGCTCTACCCCATGTCTCTTGCGTGCTGACTTCCTCTACCTATCGTACCTATTGGCCTGGCCATGCATAATTTTCTCCTTCCACTTCCTCCATCTACACGTGTAGATGGAGGAAGGGGAAGGAGAAAATCATACATCTTTCTTGCTTCGGATTTTAAACTGTTCTACCTCCTCCGCTACCTTTAGGGGGTTCTCGCGTACTGCAGCTGGGAACTACTGGTCGGGGCGGTGCATGAGACATGTAGTATGATGACAGAAACGGGGAACCCATGCACGAAGGTAGATCAATGCGCATAGGAATACCAAGTCCAGAAAGAAGAATAAATATAGAATAAATCATCATGTGAGTATAAAAATAAAAGAAAGCAAAGTGATCCCGAAAGATAGATGTCCCAAAGGCTTAGCTAATGGCTAAGGCAAGCAAAAACCTCCCCAGTGGCTTCACTTCTCCCCATAACAAAGGATGGGTGAACTTAGCCCTAAGGCTCATCCTATGCCTCGGGGAGGAATTGGAGTCAAGAGAAGCAACAAAACTGATTTTTCTGAACTAAACTTATGTTTTTTGTTGATTCAGGATGCGCAAGCAACAGGTACAGATGCGACAATGGTGAGTGCATCCTTGGAGCTCACGAGTGTGACGGCGACGACGACTGTGGCGACTGGAGTGACGAACGCCACTGTGAGTAATGTTAAGTCAACTTAAGGCATTTTGTACATTTGCCTGTATTCTGACTGTTTTATCTGGGCAGTTTCGGCACGATCAAATTCTTCTACAGCGTTGCCAATTCTATGGGCATTTCTGAGATTTTGTTTGTCCCATATTTTAGCCCCGCCCACTTCCTGCATATGGAAAAATCCCTGATTTATCCATAGAAGTGGCCACGCTGTAGAGGAATTTGACCACACCCAAACTGCCTTGATAAAATGGTCAGAGGATGGTGCTAGACTAAATATTTGGTTATAGGTTTCATGGCTTTCGTTTGTAGTTAGAGTTGCCAATGTCTTCAGAATTCTTCTGTGAAGTTCTCACAAATTGATTAGAGTAGATAATCGTCCGTAAACTGGCCAGACTAGTTTCCAGGGTGTGGCTATTGCCATTATCTCAAAATCATTTAGATATCTAAAGAAGAAAAGAAAGATAAAAAGAAAACCCCACCATAAAGGTAATTGCGCTAGCACGATATGTTGCATTAGAATCACGGGAAATTGAACACGCTGAATTATTTGAGACATGAATGATAATGAATTAGAATTTAATTTCATTAACCTTCAACCGTGTTAACTGCCAATATCAAAAGACGTCACATAATCTGCAGTCCGTGCTAAGCTGAGAACCTTTAAATTACGCTTTGCTTTCGAAAATCTCCACATATATACTTGGCCAATATTTCCAAGGCGATTTTCGAACTTTGTATAAGTGTTAATGAGTTGATTTTTGTACAGGTGAATAATTTTCTCATTTTACCTTTCACGGTATTCCGTGCCCTTACATTGTTCTTTGCACATTTTCTGCTGGTAGGCGTATGCAACGACGACCAGTTCAAGTGTGAGAACACCGGCCGCTGCATCAACGGTACTTACCATTGCGACGGAGACGACGACTGCGGCGACATGAGTGACGAGCGCAACTGTCCCGGTGAGAGAAAGTAGAAAGAAAAAAAAATTAGTCTTGACACGGTGAGGCTGCACGCGTAGATTATAAAATTATGCAAATAGATCGTTGAAAATCAGCTTATGTTCAGTAAAATTAATGTGACATAAGACGTTTGGTAGACGTATTGGTCAAACAAAGGAAAAACTTGCTTCATGAGTGCACCTTGCCAAACCCCGCTACTCCTACGTGAATTTTTGCCTTCCCAGCAGATAAACTCGAAGAATGGATTCGGGGCGGCCAAGAATTCTGCTGGGATCGTTCAACTCACAGTAGCTAAAACAGTCTGGGGCAGCAAGACACGGCATGTGCAATGTGTTCTTTGCTGAACAGCACACAATTTGAATCCGTGCAGGCACTCACAGCCAGCCAGGCATGAACCATCACCTAGACGGGCTAAAATCAGAAACACAGAGACACACGCTGGTGCTAGTACAACTACGTTTCCGCGTATGCTATGTACTGTAATATATCAATTGTCTTGTCTAGCAGGCACTTAAATTACTACGCAACATTCGCTTAACGTTATTGCTATGAGAAAGCGCCGCCCGTGAATAATTGTAATGGCGGAACGAGGCAAGTATCAGAACTAAAAGAACGGTCATAAAATGACGATTTTACGGACCCAGCAGCTACAACGCTAGCTGCTCCCTTCCCATCATATTGTTTTCCATTTTATATATTTTTTTACCTATAGGATGCAATCAGGGAGTGCTAATAGCACGGTTTATGAGAAGAACATAAATACAACACGCCACTATGAATAATAAAATAATTCTACACACATAATGTTCATCGAGCGCTTCAGCTGCTGGGTCCTAAAAAGTCTTTAAGAAGTGCGTTCTTTTTCTTCGTATGCGTATGTACTTCTCCCGTTATTATAACTCCTCTATAAAAATTTGAGGCACTGTTCACTAAGCAATATACGCAACAGCCAACTAAGAGTGCTGCGCTTGGGTTTTCGAGGACGGCCATTTGCTTCCTAGCCGAAAAGATGAATTTTTGCTCTACTCAGGATTTCAGCGTCAAATTGGCAGACTCTCACAATCTGCTACGAGGGCAATGACCTAGCCAGCAACGGGGATAATCGGAGGTCACAGCTGTCGTAACTCCGTCGCAGCTCCGACGATCTGTAGTCGACTACGAAGTAAAGTGCCCTACGGGGGACTTACGGGTACTTTTTTAATTTGCATGCGGACTTCCTAGTTTGACACGGAGCCAAGTTGACAAACTATTCTTATTTCCAGAATGTATAGGCAGCCAGTTCAGGTGCACCAGTGGCAGGTGTGTTCCAGAATCCTACACTTGTGACGGCACCAACGACTGTAACGACTGGGGCGATGAAGTAGGCTGTGAGTAATCGCTCTAGCTAACCTCCTAATATTGAGATCAAGATAGAAGTTAAAGCAAAGAAAATGAAAATTAATAGTGAACTTTTTTTCTGGGAGACTCGCAGGATATTCACTTTTATGACTTAGTAATTACTTGAGGAATACAGCCATTCTTTACGGCATGACTGAACGGGTCTCCTCTTTCTTTTCTTCGAGTAATGTTGATCCTGGTCGAATAGGGTTGTTCGATTTTTTTCTTTCGGAGCATTTGTGCTTGTATTCAACAATGAAAGAGGCATCAAAAGTTTCCAAATTAGAAAAAAATGAAATGAGTTTCAGGCTTCCGTGGGATCCTGCAAATGCATTTTTCTGCCAAGCTTGATAGCAATTGTTGGACTGACAGCGAAATTTTGAATGCCGTAGATAAGAAATAGACAGTTATTAATTTGACGACTTCAATGAGCGTGGCGAAAGGCGATGGCACCAAAAAGGGGTGGGAGTTTGCGACTTTTCTAATGTCCCGCAGAATTTCTTTCAGTCTTCATTACTTGATCTGTGTCCTCTAGCTGAGCTTGAAGGTAATCAATGGTGTAATTTAATCTTAATTAGGAAATAAAGGCCAAATCTTAATTAGGATTTAAGGCCAATATCTACTGTAATTATACATATATTCGATGCGATCAGCTGAGCACTGATGCTTAGTGTTTGGTGTTCTCCGAGTCTCATAGATCAATACTCCATGGGGACAAAGACATATAGGAGGAGAACTCTTAGTTTATTGCAGTATTTAATCATACTAGAGAGCTTTTAACATAATTCATGAATTCAGCTGCAACCTTCCCACCAGTCATGTTAACTCTCACTCTAACTTGGGAAAATGGATGTCTCCGTGATTTGTACAATATTTGATTCAATGGAATATTTTCAACAATCTACAAATCGACTTCCAGGCAACTGCACCTCCACGCAGTTCAAGTGCGAGGATGCCGACCGCTGCATCAGCGATGCTTGGAGGTGCGACGGATACAACGACTGCGGCGACATGAGTGACGAGCAGGACTGTGTCGGTGAGTAATACTGTAAGTAATGATATTGCTACTAACAGTATTACGTGGCAGCAATGTCACAACAGTCATACAGTCTGCCGGAACAAAGCGGAAACTGGACTGCCTATAGCTACCTCTACCGTGAAGGCAATATCAAATCTTTCTTTCTGAGGACCTCAGTGTATCTCTGACCCTTGAGGTGACACGCCCCCTGTGCTCCAGGAGCAACTTAACATCCTTTTCCTATAGTACACATGATTAGCTTTTTAGGGGGTTGAGTCGGTCCAAAATAAAATATCAGTTACAAATTGGGCAATAAATATTCCTTGGTAAAAGTAGTGAATTTTCTTACCAGGGCTTAGAGTGCCTTCACGCCGAGAACCACGTCTTTCTTTTTTGTTTTGTTTTTTTTTTTCCTCTTTTTTTTTGCCATTATGGGATGTTGTCTCCTGATTAAATAACTGAACTCTGAAAACCATTCAACCGTTTACCGTCAAGAATAAAATACAAGATTTCACTAATGTATTTATTTCCAGCCATCATAAGATAAGAGCACGAATCACTTGTACACAGCAGACAGATACAACGTCTAACTGCTGTTCCGTCTACAGGCTGTACTACTAGCCAGTTTAGCTGCGCTGGCGGAACTTGCGTCCCTGAAACCTCCGCTTGTGACGGCGACAACGACTGCGGCGACTGGAGTGACGAACGCCACTGTGAGTGATTTTCCTACCCTAACAGAATCTTAGGCCACCCCAGCTGCTAAAACGGTCAATTAAAAAATTTCTGTGATGACCTAAGAATCTCGCTAAAAAGATGGGATGACCTAATTCTTCATGTTGTGCTTCTATGATCACATGAAAGTTTGCATCTCAGGCTGAATCCAGTATTTTTATACACGTAGCCGGTCCGCGAACGGTCGCAAGCTCCCACTTTCCCCCACAAGCATGCATTGTTCCGTGGAACGCCCATCCGACACCCTCACTCCCGTCCATTTCTGGGAGGACCTCCGAGGTGTCTCCATCTATCTCTCTTCTCACCTTTTTTTGGCTACTATCTCACCCTTTGACTGTGGCCCATCCCGAATGTCTTCCCCATGCTGGCGCTGGGATACCCTGACGATGGCAACGAATATCAGAATTAGGTTGCAATTGCTGTTCCCAAGGCACCAACCAACAGCTCTCATTTTATTATTATTATTATTATTATTATTATTATTATTATTATTATTAAAACTTCATGCTTGAGCTCCCACGGACAGGTAATACAACACAAATGAAGCATCTTGCAACACCGGGAAGCCCAAAACGCTGCTAAAGGAAATCCAGCAAAAAAACATTAACAGCCGACTTAAAAGCCTGCAGGCCAACACGACCAAAAGCCGATGCGGGCAACAAATTCCGAACCCTAGCCGACCAGGGCACGAAGCACCGACAGAACTGATTAGTTCGACATCTGACAGCCTCCAAAGTGAAAGAGTGTGCTCCGCACGCAGCACGAGTCTCTCTCCCAAAAACCTTGAGGGCAGGGAGNTCTCATTATTGTACACCTTATAAAACATGCATAGCTCTGCTACTCTTCTCCTGTGGGACAGGTTCACTAGATCATTATCAGCGCACAGCCTGCTGGCTGAACTAACAAGTTCAATTTGATAGGGAAAAAATATGCATAATCGTCAATTCAAGTACACTCTGAAAAACATCCCTTTCTGACATTGGTCATAGACGGCTCCCGCTCCTTAAATAGATTAGATTAGATAGGCAGCAGTAGACGAACCAACAGGCCCATTCTCAAAGAGACACCGAAACTAACGCCCCGGCCCTCTATGAGCTATTGCCATTATGTTAGTAGGATATAAAAGACTGGGGAAAAGAGAAGAAGGAAAAAGAGGAGGGAGGAGAATCACAACATGAACGCACGCAATCACGATCAATAGCCGCTGATATGCGGAGTTAAAGATGTCAGACAGTGTAGTTGGAGCGGAAGAGAGAAGAAGACGGATTAGGGAAGCTTCGGAGTCTTGCCCGCTAAGAGTGTGCGACTCCTGGTGGAGGAATCCTTGGCTGTGGGTGATGTCTTTTCCTACGTATGTCAGGACGATTTTTAAACGCATTAACTGATTCCGCACTAACAACGTCTAAAGGGAATCTATTCCAAATGCTGACTATGAAATACGGAAAGAACTGCTGACTTCAGGTCGTTCTTCGAGCTTTATTCTTGAGTTTCTGGGCGCTGTTTTGCAAACGATCATTGAGGTCTCTTTCAAAGAGTCCCGTTAAAGGTACGTCGTTGAAGCCATTTAAATACTTAAATGTTTCTATTAGTTGCCCCCTAAGTCATCTTTGCTCGAGAGAGATCAGACCCAGTTCCTTTAGGCGACATTTATACGGCTTGTTTCGCAACTGAGGTATCAATTTAGTTGCTCTGCGTTGGACTCTTTCCATGTTATCGATATCTTTGCACAGATGTGGAGACCAAAATTAAACAGAAAATTCGAAGTGTGACCGCACTAATGCCTTGTACAAGGGAACGATGATGTCCTTGGATTTATATTCAAAATTTCTGGTAATGAATCCGAGTACTCTGCTTGCCATTTTCACACTCTTATCAACTTGCTGACTGTGTTGTAGTTCGTTTGTAGTAGTGATTCCCAAATCACGTTGGGTGACAGGAGACAATTCCATCCCATTCATTTTCAGAGGAGTTGGTTCACGAGCCCTATGTGCAATACTAAGCATTTGTCGACATTAAAGCTCATCTGCCACGTTGTGCTCCATTCCATGAGGTGGTCAATGTCTTGTTCGAGTACAGCTCTTTTTGTGGCAGCATGACATAGTTTTATATCATCCGCAAATTTACTGATTTTACTACGGATGTTGAGATCGAGATCATTGATGTAAATTGAGAATAGAAGTGGGTCACACACGCTACCTTGTGGAACCCCTGATGATACCTGCATCCAGTCGCTTGTTTCTCCTTCAAGCTTCACTCGTTGCTGCCGACCCGTAAGCCATGCCCCGATCCATCTTAAAGAGTCTCCCTGGATGCCATGTTTTTTCAATTTTTTTCATTAGCCGTTGATGTGGGACTTTATCAAAAGCCTTTTGGAAGTCTAGAAACACAAGGTCTACACCCTTCTCTTCATCTCTAATGTCCGTAACACAGCACACATCACCCACTTTTTTGTTTGCATAAGAAAAAAGCCTCACTTCGACATGTCAAAAAAGCAAAATGATGCATTCCACCGTCGCACGATCTAGTTCTATCAGCCGTTAGAGTAGCGGCGCCGTTTGCTGGGCGATGGAATGTCACGGTAACAAAAGTTTCCAATGTGAGGCCTTGTTCGATAGGGCCGTAAAAGTCAATCTAAGCTCACTCTACTTGACTTGTCTGAAACTGCAGACCGGAACTTTATCTTCGGCATTTTGAATTTTGCTATAGGTGTTAGAAACAGCCTGCCTATGTTGTGTCATCGCCCTAAAATACCGTAAGCTATCAAACTTTAATTACTGCAATAAATAAGACATCTTATAAGTAAATTTTCTAAATAAGCGGTAGTGTCAATGTTTTCTGGGTTAAATTCCAGTGTTCATGACTACTTCCCACTAATGCTCAAAGCATGAAGGAATCCGATATACACTGAATAAACTACGCTTGTAGCCGGTGGCCTGTGAAAGGCAATGTATTGCACAGCGCTGTAGGCTGTGTCAGACCAGTACTTCTCTCAGTCGCCCCTCGCTGCTCATTTATTGGCTGGTTTCGAGACGCTATCGTAATTATTATTATTATTATTAAAACTTCACGCTTGAGCTCCCACGGACAGGTAATACAACCCAAATGAAGCATTTGCAACACCGGGAAGCCCAAAACGCTGCTAAAGGAAATCCNTTCCAAACTTTAGCCGACCAGGGCACGAAGCACCGACAGAACTGATTAGTTCGACATCTGACAGCCTCCAAAGTGAAAGAGTGCACTCCGCACGCAGCACGAGTCTCTCTCCCAAAAGCCTTGAGGGCAGGGAGAGATTGAGAAGTATGCCTATTATTACCAACTAGTGGACCCGTGCGTGAAAAATTCACGCAATAACCTATACGTTTGCCTAATGCCTCTAGGCCGGTGTGGAATCTCCTTTTCTCTTATTTGCTTCTTAATTTTCTTCTTTTCTTCATT
>LQNS02278070.1:3833018-3844811 GCA_001587735.2 Parhyale hawaiensis
TCACTTGATTTTAGTCTACGGAAGAGGATTTCAGTCCCGTTTTACATAAGGGGTACATGAACGTGTCGCCTTTAAAGTTTGATGTACCCGTAAAATTAAAGGAATTTTTTAACGTGTCGACCGACTGACACTACTATCACTATATATATATATATGTTTTCTTGCCATTTGGTAGAACTTCATGACGCTGACATTCCCTCGGCTAGCAGTTCCAGTGTGCCGCGTCAGCAAAGAAATCCCTTATCCGGACAACCGGCTACAGACCGATATCAGAGGGATTTGTGTAATCTGCAGTCCCGAAGACTCAGAATTTTCGAATCTCTCATTGCTTTCGAAAATCTAAAGACATTTGTGCGAGATTTTCAGGGTGATATTCAAACTTTTTTGGAGAGTTAATGAACTGGTTTTTGTACACGTGAGTCATTTTCTGATTTTACCTTTTAATGAATTCTGTTCCTTACATTGTTCTTTATATTCATTTTTTACCAGGTGTATGCAATTTCAACCAGTTCAAGTGTGAGAACTCCGGCCGCTGCGTCACTGATTCCTTTAGGTGCGACGGAGACGACGACTGCGGCGACATGAGTGACGAGCGCAACTGCTCAGGTGAGCAACAGTATCATATAATTTTCTTGATACGGAAAAGCAGCCCGCATACTTCAAAAAATTCGGCAAATAGATCGTTGAAAGTTAGCTTATGTAAAGTAAAAGTAACGTGAAATAAGACGTTTTGGTAGACCTATAGCGGTCAGGCGTCCGTCACTACCCATATGCAGGGCAAAAAAAAACTTAATTCATATTCAGGGTAGAGTACATATTGCCAGAACCCGCTACTCCTAACAGAATTTTTACCTCCCCTGCAAATAAACTATATGAATTACTTTGAGGCAGCGAAGAATTCTGTTAGGAACGTTTTGCACATTGCCCCCAGCACAGTTAAGCTGAACATGTGGCCACAATTATTTTTGGCTGAATAGCTCACAACTTGATTCGGTACGGCCTCTCACAACCCGCCAGGACATAACCCATCACCCAGACGCAATACAATCAAGAACACAGAGACACACATGCTGCTGCCAATACATCTACACTTCCGCTTACATGCATACAGCAGACTGTATCATCTGTATGTAATTTCTCAATGCTAGCTATATTGTCTAGTCTATTAGACACTTAAATTACTACGCAACATGCGCGGTACACACAATGTTCAGTGTGCGCTTCGCCCGCTTGGTCCGAAAAACGTCACTTGAAGCTAGTTCTTTTTCTTCGCGTGATTGTCTGGTTCTACCGTTATTATTACTCACCTATAAAATTTAGGTCATTCTTCACTGAGCGACATTTACAGCAACCAGCTAGTAGTGCTGTATTCGTGTTGCTGGGGACGGGCATTTGCTTACCAGCCGAGGACATAAATTTTTGCCTTACTCAGGATTTCAGCAACAGCTTTGCCGACTTTCACAATCCACTGCGAGGGCAATGACCTAACCAGCAACGGGGATAGTCGGGGGTCGCAGTTGTCGTAACTCCGCCACAGCTCCGACGATGTGTAGTCGACTGCAATGTAAAGGGGTCTACGGAGGACATGTGGGTACTTTTTATCTACAGCGCGAACCACTGCATGCGGATTTCCTAGAGTGACATGAACAAAGTTAACTTTTTTTACCTTTATTACTTCCAGAATGTACCAGCAGCCAGTTCAAGTGCACCAACGGCAGGTGTGTTTCAGGATCTTTTGCGTGTGACGGCGACAACGACTGCGGCGACTGGAGCGATGAGGGCCACTGTGAGTAATCGCTCTAGTTAACCTCAACCTATCAGGCCTGGGTCTTCTATTTGGATAAATATAAGGATTAAAAGCGAAGAAAATTAAAATAACGGCAATTTTTTTTTACTGGAAGACTCACAGGATATATTGACTTAGTAATTACTTACGGAAAACTGCCCATCCGCATGGCATAACTGAACTGGCCCCTTCTTTCTCAGAGTAATGTTGGTTCCTTTCAAATAGGGTTCTACCATCTTGATTGTCGGAATTTGCGTTTGTATTCAATCATGAAAAAGGCTTCAGAAGGCTCCCAAGATTGATTAAAAAAATAAATAAATAAACTTCATGCTATCATCGAATCCAGCTCAGACATTGCTCTGCCAAGTTTGAATGTTGTCAGGCTGGCAGTGAAATTTTGAGTGAAATAGATAGGAATAAAGAGTTATAAATTTACCTACTTTTGTGAACACAGCGTAGGGCGTTTGCCACCACAAAGGCTGAAAGTTTGTAACTTCTCAAATGTTCCGACGAATTTTTCTTTTTTTTTCATTCTTCAATACTAGATCTGTGTTTTTCTTTTTAGCTGAACCATAGACTACATATTACCTTAACTGCTTACTGAAATCGGGGCTTCTACAAGTGTGCCTGGAGGGTGATTTACGTTAGCGTTGATAACGTCAGTGCTAACTAGAAAGCCACGTGGCGTAAAACCATCACCCGCGGGAGGAGGAAGACAAATTCAACGAAGTCTCTTTTGATGGCCAGCTACTCCTAGTTTTTCAGATTGATGCTTTGTCCAACAAGGTTAGGGCAAAGCGCTCACCTCCCTTGAGATCCCTTAATATTAACATAGGAAAAACAGAATGCCTCGTGGCTTAAGACGATCTGCCGCGGTGGAGACAAGTTAACCCCCGTGGAGGAAAATTCAACGCCGTCATTTTTTCTGGACAGCTATATCTCGTTTTTTTACATGGGCCACATCTAGGTCAACCTACCAAACTCATTGCAAAAACTTTGAACATTGCTCAACTCCTTCGACCACTTTTTGGGCGGACAGACAAATATATATACTTAAAGCATCAGCGAAAACATTATCACCTCTCTCACTTCATTTGCGGGTGATAATCATCTCTTTCACTTCGTTCACGGGTGATAATCACCTCTCTCACTTCGTTCGCAGGGAATAATAATCGCAGAGACCTCAGGCAGAGATTACTTTGTACGTTGTGCCTTAAGGAATGTGTTGCAGAGCAGGAAATCTAAATTCACAAAGAATATATTCAGTGGGCGATAAATATCATTCCTTCAAACATCAAGAATAATTGAAAATTCATAAAAATTGCTAGTAATATTTAAATTTCATAGAAAGAATTTGCTCATAAATGCTACATCTAATGCACTTTAGGATCACAATTATCATTATTTTTTTTTTCAGCAATAGATTTGAAGTAATGACCGCAGAAATTGATGTATGTAGAGTTTTGGTAGAGCTCATCGTAAGAGCCGCAAGAAAAAAGAAGAAGAAAATCCAATAACATTAAAAAAACTTGAATGAAACCACAGTAATACATAACTAACCATGAGATAAAAATACTAGGACAGACCTTAAATGATACAACCCTTCATTACTAGAAACTCCTAATACCGGGGACACATATACATTTCTACTAACAACTAGCCAAGCCAACTTGTTGCTCGGATGTGCCGTTTCGATACGTACTTAAAATCGGTAGCATAGATACCGTGGCATAAATGACATCCGAGTCTCGCATCCTTGCATCAAGTTCTCTGTGTAAATGACTAGTGTGTCCCCGACATGAAGCCGTACATCGCGCCTGTTAATATCATTATACATAACTGCCTGGGTATACGGCATACTGCGCAACTTTGTGGTTGCTTACGTTACATCGCACCATGGTTTCCTATGTTACATCACTTCATGGTTACCTGAGTTAAATCACTTCATAGGAGCTCTAGTTAAATGACACCATAGATGTTGTTTACACTACATCACGCCATGGCTGCCTACGTTACTGTACATTAATAATTTATGCTACATATGTTTGGCTACTTCACGGTAGCCAAAGTTAAATAATTTTATGGTTGCCGGAGGCAAATCCCTTCATGGGGGCCAACATTGCATCACTTCGCAGCTGCCAATACTATATCACTTCAAGGCTGGCAATGCTATTTCACTTCACAGGTGCCAATGCTAGATCACTTCACGGTTATCAATGCTATATCACTTCATAGCTGCAAGCTACTCCAGTTCACCCTTCAACTCTGCTGTCTGTTCTGATTTTGTCGCTTAGCCAGTATACCAAATAATTTTCCTTAACAATTCCATCAGCTGTTTCATTGGCATTTCATAACTAAGCAAGGACACCACAAATTTGAAAATCTTCTGTTCTACAGTATGAGACTGTTTATTTTATTAGCTATTGGGAAATCATTCTACTCAAGTGTAAATATCAAAGAAGGCCACAAACAGTACATTTACGATATCTTCAGGCCTTTATATTTTGGGGAATTTGCTGCGTATACAAGTGTTAAGAGTAGGTACAAGTTTGCCAATCATTACTGATTGTTGAAAAATTATGTAATATATCCTAAGAAGGTATGAAAAAGTATTAAGACAACATATAAAAATACATCTGCAGCACCGGCACCGCACAGTCAGCATAACTTGCGAGAAACGATATCTCCTTTTTCGTCAAGCGGCTACTCGATATTCTTGCACTCGGTGGCTGAACTTGAAGTAATAAATAGTGTTATGGAGTGTTTATCGGGAAATTGAGGCAAGTATCTAATTGTACATTCAATGCAATCAGCATAGCACTGATGCTTAGTGTTCGGTTTTCTTGAATCTCATAGATCAATACCCCATGGAGACATGGATACTCCTAGTTTATTGCAGTATTTAATCCTACTACAGAGCTTTTAACATATTTCATGAATTCAGCTGCAGCCTTTCCACAAGTCATGTTAACTATCACTCTTACGGGAAAAAGGATTTCTCCTTGATTTGTACAATATTTAATTCAATGGAATATTTTTAACAATCTACAAATCGACTTCCAGGCGACTGCACCTTCACGCAGTTCAAGTGTGAGAACACCGGCCGCTGCATCAGCGGTTCTTACGAGTGCGACGGAGACAACGACTGCGGCGATATGAGTGACGAGCAGAACTGTGTCGGTGAGTAATACCATTACTTAACTTGAACGCCTCGTGGCGTAAGACCATCGCCCGTGGTGGGAGCAAATTCAACGAAGTCCTTTTTGATGGCCAGCTAATCCTAGTGTTTCCTGTGGATGCTGTGACCAACAAGGTTAGCGCATTACGCCCCTACAATATCACCTCCTTAACAATAACATAAGAAAAATAGAACACTCCGTTGCTTGAGACGATCTGCCGCGGTGGAGGCAAATTCGCCGCTGTGGAGAAAATTCAACGCCGTCATTTATGATTGTCAGCTAGGCCTAGTTCTTTTGGCATTGGTCGCATCTAGGTCAATTCCCACCAAACTCCCAACAAAAAATTTTGAAGATTGCTCAACTTCTTCTACCTGTTTTTGGGTGGACAGACAAATACCTCAACAATATATATACTTAATTCTTCTACGAAAACATTATCACCTCTGTCACTTCGTTCGCAGGTGATAATATTATTACTAGTAACAATATTGCGAGGTAGTAATGTTGCAACAATCACTATACAGTCTGCGGTAACGAAGCGGAAACTAGACTGTATAGTAACCTCTACACCGTGAAGACCTCCCACGGTTACCAGCAATATCTAGAATTTGTATCTGAGGACCTCAGTGCTTCTCTGACACTTGGGGTGATAGGTCCCCTGCGCTACGGGAGCAACTTAACATCCGTTTTTATAATACATGTGGATAGCTTTTTAGAGGGTTGAGTCGGTCTGAAATAATATTTAAGGTACATCTGGGACAGAAAAAGGAGGGTGCAATAACAACTTGAGCACTCTGAGAGCGCATACGTCCGCCAAGTATGGCAATGGCACCGAAAATTCAAATTGCAACTGAAACCATGATTTTTTTCATCACATCCAATATCTAATCATATGTGCCTTTTGATAGTATTAACAATTTCTGCAATTTTTTTGAAGATCCGCTTATAACTTTTTGAGTTATGCTGCTAAGAAACATTAGGACAAACATAAGTCAAAGATACAAACGAACAAACCGATCTGCGCCAAAATTTAATCATCTATGTCTTTTAACATTACTAACAACTCTTGTAAGTTTCATAAAGATCCATTGGAAACTATTTGAGTTACTGCGTTAACAAGCATATAATCAAGCATAGCGACAAACATGTGAACGAACCAACAGATCGTCACAAAATTTTGGTCATTTACCCTTTGTGATATACTTAACAACTCACTTAAATTTCATAGAAATCCGTCTATAAATTTTTCAATTACTGCATTGAGAAAAATGAAGCAGACAAACAAACAAACGGAGGACGGATCTGCACCAAAAATTAATCATCAGTTCCTCCTACTATGCCTAACAATCCCTGTAAAATTCGTCAAAATCCGTCCATAACTTTTTGAATTATCTTGGTGACAGACAGAACGACAGACTAACAGACAGATCCGACAAAAACATAATCTCCATGGTGGAGGCAACAAGTATTTTTTTCGTAATTACTATGGCGATGAATTTCATCACCAGTGTGGAGATCGCGTGCGTCCACGCACGAGATCCATGTCCTTCCAACGCTTTTTTGCCACCATGGGATGTTGTCTCCTGATTAAATGACTGTACTCTGCAAACCATGCAACCGCTTACGGCCAAGCCTGAAATAAGGGATTTCGCTCAAGTATTTATTTTCAGCCATCATAAAACGACGGCACTAGTCATTTGTACTTAGCAAAGCTATGCAACATCTCACTGCTGCTCCGTCTACAGGCTGTACAACTAGTCAGTTCAGCTGCACCAACGGAACTTGCATCCCCGCATCCTTCGCGTGTGACACCGACAACGACTGCGGCGACTGGAGTGACGAACGCCACTGTGAGTAATTTGTCCGACCCTAACAAAATCTTAAGCCACCCCATCTACTAAAACTGTCAAAAAAGTTATGCACCTGCCTAAGATTTTGCGAGAGTGAAGACCATATGCTTTTGTGAGCTCGTGTGCACTTATAATCACATGACCGCTTACATCCCAGCCAGTGTTACAATATTTTTATCCAGGAAGTTGGTCGCAAGCTTCCACTGCCTCTTACAAGCACCCATTGTTTCGTGGAACGCCCATCCTACGCCGTCGGTCCCGTCCATTACTGGTAGGACCTTAGGTGCGTCTCCATCTATCTTGTCAACCTTCCTATGGCTACATCAACCTTAGATTTTGACCCCTCCTCCCCTCGAGCCTCCCCCCCCCCAAGCTGGCGCTGGAATACCCTGACGATGGCAACGAATAACAATAATAGCTTTCAATATCTGTCCTTATTGCACCAACCGCTCACATTTGATAGTTAAATAAACATAAATATATATATAAAACCGACCAATTCAAGTACCCTATGAAAAAAAGTCCCTTTCTGACATTATTCATAAAAGGCCCCCGTTCCTTACAAATACAGCGCATATCTCCCACAATAGCCCCCTTTTTTGTGTGCATAAGCAAAAAGCTCATTTCGACACCGTCAAAAAAAAAAAAAATTCACCGTCGCCTCATCTAGCTCTATCAGTCATCAGAGAAGCAGCTTCGTTCGTTGAGCGACGGAATGTAACGGCAGCAAAAGCCTCTAGTGAGAGAGGACGTTCCATTGGCTCGTAAAAGTCTATCCAAGACAAGCTCACTCGACTTGTCCGAAACTGCAGATACAATCTTTGGCTTTGTCACTTTGACCTGTGCTACAGGTGTAGAGCCCCCTGTGTGGAGCCGACTTAAATCTCCATTTCACGAAGTAAGACTGAATTCTTGGAAATGTCACAGGAAATCGATTAAGGATCTACCCCTGAAACTAAACTCACCGGGTCCAAACTAGGGTACCCGTTTAAAATTTAGGACACTTTAAGCCTCGAGAATTTAAATTCGGGTTCCCATCGAACGCGCCCTGAATCTGCCTTATATTGAATCAGTTACATGTCACTTTTACCAGCTAAGAGTCTCCTCTGTGGTTTGTATAATACTGTAATTGGTAGAATTCAATTAGTTCCATTACTTTGCAGGCGAATGCAACGCCGACCAGTTCAAGTGTGAGAACTCTGGCCGCTGCATCAGCGGTTCCCTCGAGTGCGACGGAGACAACGACTGCGGCGATATGAGTGACGAGCAAAACTGCGCCGGTGAGTAATATAAAAACAATATGTTTGATAGTCTCTAAGTGACTACTGGATTCTAAAACAACCTTATTATCAGTTGATATTCAGTAGAGAGATTAATATAGAATGCTATATATGCTATGTCACCAATAGATCTGTCTACGCCAATAGCAGGACCAAGATGTCGAATGGGCGGGGAATGAATAGACTATGAATAGACCGTGACAGTGGTAAATAGCAACCAACTATCGGATGATGTCTACGTCAAACGTGCGTAATACATCGTGAAAAAATGTAATTCTAAGGAGTTTCGTTCACAGGCTGTCGCAACGCCCGCCAGTACAGCTGCACCAACGGCAACTGCGTCCGTGCGGCCTACGAGTGTGACAGCGACAACGACTGTGGCGACTGGAGTGACGAACGCCACTGTGAGTTTTTTTACTTTTATTATTTTTTATTTCAACACTTGCGTCTGTGTAAATTACAGAAAAACAGTGACCCAGTTGCTCTCTGAATTAAGTGATACAGCCGTATACAGTCATATAGGTCTATACCAATGTTCAATTATTTCACAAAGTTCATTCATCATGATATTCGACGCATCAAAGGAGTCATCGCTCTTAAATCATAGGCTGTTATTCCAAGAAGTGCACTACGTCTTATTCTAATTCTACCTAGTTTTCTTCAATAATCCTCTTCTTCGTCGGCCGGCAGGCGAGTGTAACACCAGTCAGTTCAAGTGCGAGAACACCGGCCGCTGCATCACCAGCTCCTGGAAGTGCGACGGAGACGACGACTGCGGCGACCTCAGCGACGAGCGCGACTGTTCCTAATTGCCAGGTGTAAGGGTATTCCAGTAAAGCGAATCTGGGAAGTGTACCTTGATAATAAATTAATATGAACAACCAAAGCAAGCAACACGGCTCCAATTGGTATAATCTTTTGCTGTTGCTATAGCCTCTTCCTTGCCCCTGTTCCCCTCAGGGGGCATAGGATGGGCCATAGGGTTAGGTTAGTTTAAGTTCGCCCATCCTATGCTGTGTTGCCCGGTGACCTCAGGGGACTCGTTTAGATTAGCTTAGCCATTAGCTAGGCCTTCGAGACTTCTGTCATTCGTGCCCACTTTGCTTCTTTTCCGACTTCATACTCCTACTTGCCCATGCTTTATTCTGTTCTTCCTCTTCTTTCCCGACTTGCTATTCCCATGCGCGTTGACTCGTGCATGGGTTCCACGTTTCTCTTGACATTCTTTGTCCCTTCTTTCTTCCTCTCTTTGGATCACAGTCAGTATACTCTGCGGGTGGGGAGGCTTAAACTAGGAATATAATAATCACAATTGCCCCGGTTAGAACAAAGAGCAAGAATCGTTGAATGTGAAACTCTAGCAATCTAATTGCTACGCTTCTTACAACGACAGTTGTCGTTATGTATAATGGTTTTAGCGATGCATGTTAGGCACGGCAAGGTTAGGAACATTGACGTTAGAGAAGCTATGTTAGGGTTAGGCAAAGAATACATGTTAGGTTTGAACAAGGTCAGGTGAAGTACATCTAAGAACTAGGATGGTTTAGGAAAGCGTAGAAGAGTCTGGTTGCAACTACCTCAAAAAGTACAATAATAAAGTCCGCCATTTTTGTATGTGCGGTCTTGTTGTTCTACATACAATAATCTTTGCACGTTGTGTGTGTCTCTCTCTATCTGCAGCCACTCCACAGCTGCAGAAGCCATCAAAACTCGCTTCTTTCAGGGGCTCACGCCCCCTCTTCTATTCCATTTCTTCTGTTCCACTTCTCTGCTGCAAGCAAGTTATAAGTTTCCAATGCTAAAATACTTTTGAAATACCGTTGACTAAAACAAAATTTATTTTATCTAAGCTCTCGTATCCTCTAAAATGTAAGCAACTTTGCTGAAGAATTTGTGAACGTACAAAAACGTTGTTATTTTTTTTCTGCTTCCAGGCGGATTCGCTTTCTTACTTGGATACCCTTAAGCCGGAATAGAATATCATGTGGATTAATTTCTATAGGCACTCGTTATTGTCTCCTGTACTGTGTAAAATTCTTCTGTATTGTGCAATCCTAATATACAGCTATGCAATAGTGCTGCCTGTATAAAATAGCTGGAAGTTACCCACAAGTACTGAACATCTACGAAACACACAGCGAAACTTCAAAACAAGGGGATTCGTCAAACTTGATATATATGTAAATACATATATAGATGATGTGGCCAATGTATGGCAGTAATAATTTTTTCCAATATAAAAACGAATTTTTCCGTGAACAAGCTATCATTTCGATGTGTAATAATTAGTCGTCATCGAATTTTTGGAAGTAATATCTTCAATGCAAAAAAAAAGAATATGAGCGGCAGCATAATGTATGATGCACTGAGGAATTTCCTACAGAACGGAGAAACAGCTTTTGCTAGTGCCTAAAGCAATTAATTTAAGATTCATCTCTAGAAATACATGCATGGAGAAATGAAATTTTGTTTTTACTTCCTCACCTACGGTATGGGTAACTGCCGTGCACACTGACCGTTCTACAGAACCAATACTCAATAATTGCAAATCGTAATAGACATAAATTATTCATGCGTATAGAGACAGCAAAAAGAAGATTACCTATGTAGGCGGTTCTGGAAAGACTCTGAACAATTGAATTAACACCAATAACATAGTTCATTTAAGGGTCAGTCCTGCTCCCCATTACAAACAACGTTATTTAATGTTTAATAAGTATTTGGGTTGACACATATCCATTTTCCTGACAATTACTACAGATTGGTAACTGTGCAGTTATTTTTGAAATTTGTAAAAATCGGCACTTTTATTTACAGGAGAAAGAAAAGTTTATTAATAGCTGAAAACCAGATGACTTAGAGCGGCATAGTGTCGAAATTTAGAAATTTCTTTGACAATATTTGTTGAGCGAAGCACTGCAGTCAGCAAAACAATAGTTTCATCAAAATAATACCACCAATTTAGTTTTACAATGGTGGCGTTTGTGGTAACTTGTCCCAGCAGATATGCAATAAGCAAATTATTGAAATATAATAAGTTCGCACCGTTAAGCAATATGACATTTGCCTTATGTTGATAGGATAGCGAAAACACATGGAAGAACGACCATTGGTTTGCATTAATTAGACATGCTTCTCAGATCAAGAAGGACAATAATAAGCCCATTTGAGCAAACTAAAGAACAAATTTCTATTTAGCATTACAGTCGTTTTGGGCCTACAGGCCCATACCTTGTTCATCCAACGATAACCCAACACAGGCCAGCACTGAAGAGCCTCACAGTCAGCGGGGGTACGTGTTCTCTAACTAACCACATGTCTAGCTCTTGAAAATGTGAAAAAGTAGAGAAATGCGTTGGGCACAAAAATTGTTTTTTTTTTATTTGACAGCTCACTAATTTGGATTTCAGAATTTATTCCAATCTCTGACGCAACCAACGACAGGAGACGAGCACTTTTTTAACTAGAGCACTCTGTGAGCGCATACCTCCACCAAGCGAGGCAACGGTGGCAAAAAATTAAATTGGCTCTGAAACCATAATTTTCTTTGTATCAACTCCAAAATCTGATCATTTGTGCCTTTTGATAGTAATAACAGCTTGCGCAATTTTCTTGAAGATCCGTTCGGTCAAGCTAAAAAAGTAAGTTACGAGTACAATGGCATAGCTTAGGATAGTTCCATTTTAGAGAGGGGTATT
>LQNS02278070.1:3867917-3895683 GCA_001587735.2 Parhyale hawaiensis
AGAAGGGCAGCTTCTCATAAAAGTACTATTTCTATCAAAATGAAAAGATCCAGATCCTCAAGACTTCTAAGCATTCATAAACTAGAGTGGAAAATGTCGCTTCTAAAATACACAGAGTTGATAAATGGAGTTGTTAACTAAATGAGATAAGCAACGGATATCTATGGGACATACATTCTGCTTGTCAATGAAGTACGCTGAGCTATCCGCGATGAAACTCATCAATTGCTAAGTCAATTCATATTCATATTAAAAAAGAAAAAGAACGGTAGCTATGCCAATCACAAGACATGGAACTAAGGGGTTAGGGCTAAACCCAGGGGTTTCAGCTCCCACCCTGTAGGGCCGAGCGCCGAACCCACGCTGAAACCCCCTATGGAATTTACAACGTAGAACGCTCGGCCCTCACACCCAAATATTTTCTAACAATGAAGATAATTAACACATCCATATTACCTCTAAGGCATTCAAAAATCTTATTAAAAACACTCAATGTAGAAATTGGCCTATAATTACATACTTTCATACTTTGAGTTGAACATGAATGTACAAAAAATAAAATCGTCAATTCTTGGAGTGCCAAAGCAACTAGAACTTTCTTTCAAAAAATTAGAAATGATTAAAAACAAATTACTTAGTTGGTAATGGCCTGAGTTAAGGGCGAACCTCTGGTCATAGCGATTGTCTGGAGAGCAGAGGGCAAAATCTTACGTAGCAAAATAACCTTGGATAGAAGTTGTCACAATGTTGGAAGGTTGGGCGAATGTTGGAGCTTTGTCAACTGGTGCCGGACCAATGCTTCATCAATATGAGTTAAGATTTAGGAGCTTGTGCATTGCAAAGCAATGTTTGATAACACTGGGTCATTCGTGGGATTATTTTATCATACAGAATGTTTAATTTACACTTTATTTACCACAAGCACCTGGAAATTAGCCAAATTTCTATTGTAAGGAAAAAATATCCCGAACTGGAGCCACTTAAGGGCCAGTGATACAGGAGACCAACCTTCTTGCACGGCATGCGCTGCCTGTCAGGCAGACCCTCCCCCCCGTGTAAAAGGGAGGGCTCGCTCGTGTAAAAGGGGCCTTAAGCCGCTTGAGCGTCAAGTTTTTTATCTTATAAAAGTTTCAAATTCCAACGAGGCACCTGTTTTTTACGTCGGCTTGAAGGAAATTTTTCACAGCGTGAGATTGTACACAGACACAAGTTCTTTCTGTATCATAAAAATAACTCAGCGGCTGCAGCAAAGCAACTAAATTTATGTACAACCAATTCAACTCCATTGACAAGATGGGTGTCAATGACATAAGTCGGTAACTGCCTGCATATGATGAGACATGACTATTATTAATGGGCTTAATTTGCACACTTCTCAACCAATGGGCATTTCTGAATTGATGCGTTAGTACCTAGCAGACAGTCAGAAATGGAGTCATCAATTGCAGGACTCCTCTTCAATGAGAACAAATAAAAGGTAATGACATAGTATAAAATCATCAAGATGGGCACAATTTCTGACGAAGGCTTCACATACACTACCCTGGTTGGAGCTGCACCACGCACTTGCCACGAAAAACTGTTCAAGGAACGATGACTTAATACAAAAAATACGTAGCAAAATGGAATAAGAAAATAACTTATGTGTGCAAAACCGCATTACTAACACGGCTAAAATACTTGCTTATCTCTCACGAAATTTCGGGAATATTGACTTATGTATCCGAAATCAGAACGTGATTCGAAAATCCAAAGGTTTGTACAGCTTGTAGAACATATAAACTGACCTGCCATTAAATAAAAAAAAAAGTTTTGATTGCTGATGCAGCGCACTGGATGTGATAGCAAGAGGAACGTTTGCTTTATCAGTTACAATTAAATGCTTAAAACACACGAATGGGACCCTTAGTCACAGGAAGGACGTCATAGCGTCCAGTGACAAAAAAAAGTGTTAGCACGATTCCAGAGATCCCAGAAACAGGACTGCGAGGACATTAATTAAAATCTGCGTATTAAATAACTAAGTTACTCTGTTAAAAAAATTTTCGTCGGAAAGCGAATGGACAAAACATCTTATCATGACTTACAGATGAGTTCGTCACTCATGTCGCCACAGTCGTTGTCGCCGTCACACACGTAGGTTGAGGGCACACAGTTCCCGTTGTCGCAGATAAAGTCACTGCTTCGACAGCCTGGTAACGGAAGAATTATCCATTTATTTCGATGAATAGCATTTTTCAGGCTTTTTCCTATTTTCAAAGCAACCTAGAGCACTCTGAGGGAGCATACCTTCGCCAAGCAAGGTAACGCTAACGGAAAACTCAAATTGGTTCTGAAACCAAGATTTTCTTTGCATCTGCACAAAAATCTAACCATTTGTACTTTTTGATAGTAGTAACAGTTTCTGGAATATTTTTGAAGATGCGTTTATAAGTTTTTTAGTCATGCTGCTAACAAACATTATGACATACATAAGTCAAATACACAAACGGACCAACCGATCTTCACCAAAATTCAATCATTTGTATCTTTTAGTAATACTGACAATTCCTGTAAATTTCGTAAAGATCCATCCCTAGCTTTTTAAGTTGTTGTGCTAACAAGCATAAAATCAGGCACAGCCGCAAACAAATGAAGTAAAGAGCAGATTACTCACAAAATTTTAGTAATTTACTCTTCGTAACATACCTAACAACTCGTGTAAATTTCATAAAAATTTGTCCCTAATTTTTTGAGTTACGGTACTAAGAATAAATTGGCAGACAAACAGAAGAACGGATTTTCACCAAAAGTTAATAATTTATAACCGTTAACATGCCCAACAATCCCTGTAAATTTCGCAAAGATCTGTTCATAACTTTTCGAATGATATTGGTGACAGATAAACACAGAGACATACAGATAGACAAAGAGACAGATAGACAGATAAACACGACAGAAATATAACCTAATTGGCGGCGGTAATCATACAGGTAGCACCAAGACTTACCACCACCCCTGCCACCACCACCACCACTGGGGCAGTCCTGCTCGTCACTTCCATCACCACAGTCGTCGTCTCCGTCGCAGACGCAGAGCTCCGTGACGCAGCGGCCGTTGTTGCAGGAGAACTCACCACGTGAGCACGATTCTGTCCAGGGTAATAATTGTTTCATCATGGGCACAGAGAATAACTCTATCATTATTATTCTCTTGCAACAAAATTACATCTGCAATGTTCTGCATAAAGAAACATGACATAAAATGTAAAGTAAACTTGACCGCACCCTCAACTGGGAAACCCGCACGCTCACTGGTTTGTGCTGCGAATATATGGCCCACTGGCCCCAGAGGAGTAAGTGCGGCTGCAGCCGACAACGGGTTATTAAGAATTATGGCGCTAATTTGACGGAAGGGTTAAATGAGGAAGGCAAGTACCCCCACGGCGCTCTGAACGCCCACAAGTGCCGAGTCAGCACACTTAGATCAGCAATACCGCAAGAGCTGAGCAGATCCGGTAAATTTTTCTTTTGATTGTTTCTATACTTTCTTGGCATGACTTTCAAGAGTTTTAAAACAAATATTTGCATTTTGACTTACAGGAGGGAAATTTTGTTCTCCCAAACTGATAATGGCACAAATTACTTCGAATGATAAAATAGTAAACTTACACGAATCAGGCATATTTTATAGCATCACCGGTACCGCGAGCAAAACCAACGAAGGTTGCAGTATGAAAATATTGCGGTCACTTTAGGGGCTAGGTATGCCAGTACTGTATGTTCTTCGAGTCATACGAGACCCGCTGTAGACGATAGTCTTTTCAGCAGGACGTCCTTTGTCTTTGCTGCATATGAAAGAAAACTCGGGGCATATGACAGTCACTTCGAGGGGCATCGGTAAGACACGGATCCAGCATGTTTTACTTTTGACGAAGGAACGTGAGTCTTCGGGTTGATCGTATCTTGCGTTTATTTGCTGATATTCTGAGTTTAGCGCACACAATCACCTAAAAGTTTATACAAGAACAATTTCTTATCTAATTTCTCGGCTTTTCTATAATTTTGTAATTCACTGTGTGTTAAGGTTAATAATAATAATGGTCGTCAATCCATTTTTATTAACCTTAACACTCAGTGAATTATAAAATTATACAAGAACAATTGTTGTGATAGCAACCGCATTTTAATTAGTAGTTAAACCTGCTTTTTTACTGAAGTGTACAGAATTTATTCGAGTCACCGTCTTTAAATTTGTATTGCGGTACTTGGCAACGCAACTGTCAAGGTCAGGATTTTGTATAATGATCTGTTTTTTATCGGCCCAACTTAGTTAAATTATCTATCAACCGTGTCCTCATTTGTTCATGACACATTTATTAGATCAGTCAGTTTTCATTTTTCATGCCACATAAAGTTTCGTAGAAATGTTGAAAGTTTGAACTTTCCCAGGGCTTTAGAAAAATATATGCATTTTTTCTTATTTTATAAGCATCGTTCCGATCCTTATGCTCGTAACTGTACAGTTAACGCTACGGATGGATAGGTACCTGGCATGTTGTTCCGGGACCTTTTCATATTCGGTGGTACAGATGAAGAAGCATCAACGACGTGCCACCAGCGTCCTGTTAACAATTTCTCCCCACGAACACTTAGAATGGGTGCCCGGGCCTACTCCGCCATTCTTATAAAACGTGGGCCAGAAGTAACTGACCCTTTCAATAATATAATAAGAATTAATCATAGTTAAGTATATTATCAATTATTAGTGATTAATTATATTCAAACCTAGTGTTAATTAACCATATAAGAATGTTATTTTTTTCAAATAAAGTAAGTGGAAACTTCCTAGCGTTCACAGTTTTTTTCTTTTATTAGCTAATTAAAAGGGTCAGCTACTTCTGGTCTACCGTATACAGTAAATGGGTGGTAATATTGAGGAAACTTACGGGGTTCGAGCCTCCTGTCCGAAGGTTTTCGGGGTGTCTGCTCTGTAGCTCTGCAGAACATCAGGACGGCGACCACCAGTAGGGCGAGATGTACCTGAGGAGACAGAGAGTATAAAATAAGGCAATAATCCACTACCACTACATAATAGTGTACGGTATATCTGATGCTGGGTAGGTTGCCCTGTCTTGAGCATAAGCAACAGACAACCGTGAACAACATGCCCAGAAAGAACAACCTTTAAACATGTCTATAAAGAAGAATCCTGAACACAATGTCTACTAAGAACAATTCTCAAAACCTTATAAAGAAAAATCCTGGACGCCATGTTTATAAAGAACGCCAGCCCTAAACAGCGTTCAACAAATTATTTCCACAATGCACGTAACTGCTGACCTCTGGAATAATAGGCATTTTTTCTGATAAGGGCATAACATATATTTAATGCTTTCAATTTCATGCTATGAACATATAAATGGGTCATGGCATTTTAATAAGCAGTCTTTCTTCCCTCATGGATAAGCCTTGGAAATTGTTGGTGCCACGGCTTTACCACCAACTCTGCTCGGACTGCATATCACACAAGTCCGGCCAAATCCTTTTCGAGTGTCAGTAACAGTGCCTTAATTTACATGTACGGTGATACAATTTAGAATATATATATATATATTCACTTAATTGTGCGACATTTGAATTTTCGTTCTATTCAAAAAGAAAAAACAGATCAGAAAATCGTCTGTAATAAATAAAAATGTGAAAATCAAAACTTGAATGGCTGTCATAGATGCAGTGACAGTCTTAGAAAAATTCAACCAACTGTAGCTGATAACAATAAAATAAAATTGCATTCGAATATACGGCCACAAGCAGAAACTACAGTCGCTATACTTACAGGTTTCATAGTGGCGGGATCACTTCACGTAGTTACGATTTCTTGTTAGCGATGGTCTGCGTCTCTTCGACGGTCGGCCACTTGAACTTCCGCTTGAGGTGTGGCGAAGAATTCCAAGTCTGGTCTGCTTGACTTCTTGTTGAATTTAAGTTCTTGACTGAAGGCAGCTCTTCTCCTGAATGTGCAGAGTCGAGTCTGTGCTCTCTGTGCAGAGGCTCCGTTGGATGTGTCCAACAGGGGTTGAACTCGCGCCTTAAATACAGTTGGCACTGACCTTCAAATGGCGCAACTAACTGACTAAAGATTTCATAACAAGCAACCGGTTGGTTATTGCAGCATGATAGAAAGTAATGAGTTCAGCTTTCCTCTGCCTAACCATACTTTGCACTATTTGCAGTACCAGATGTGTCCTCCTTTACCTTTCGTTGAGGTCGAACCAAGGGCGTAGAGCATACGGGACTATCAGTTAAGCAATGGGAATCCGTAATTAGATTTGTTACTCGAATGTTATGTTTATTTTGTGCCGAAACTCTATTTTACATGCCTACAAGTTATGTGCTTTGATAGCTTCAATATTGCCCTGTATAAAAAGAATATGATGGTCGTGTATACAAATTTCAGTCATTTTCCAGTCAAAGTCAAGCAGAATACGTGGGCTGTGCTCATACCTACTGCAGGCCAATTTTGCTGTGTGACACACGTGTTTAAGCAGCATTTATGTTCATATTACATGCAAGTGATGTGCTACAGCTGCTGATGCCCGTGCTTGCGACGCGCTCCTACCTATGGATTCTACCAATTTTCGCGCGGGCTACCGCCCTACAGCACTTGAGTTTTGCATCACAGTAAACTCCGCAAAAATTAATGTTAAAGACACGCTATAGGGCAGCCACCTATGTAAAAGTGGGTGGATTCTGGGGAAACGACGCGTCGCAAGCACGGGCATCAGTATCTGTCTTACTATATGTAATATCGGCATTAAAACTTGATTAGCAAGCTGACAATAGACGGACCAGCAGACCCATTCCCAGAGAGCAGCCGGGACTTACCCTCCGGCCCTCTATGAGCTATCGCCATTAGTTCAGAATCATGGAACCTAGTGGGGGAGAAAACAAAGAGGAAGAAGAAGGAGAAAACAAGAAAGTCAGGCGAGGTCTTGGTCGCGCGAGCACAATTAAATACTACAGATCCAAGGAGCTAGGAGACGTTAAGTAATTTAGTCTTGGCCTGAAATATGGGTAACGGTGGCCTGAAATCATTGGCCGTTAGGACTTTGGTACTCCTGGAAGAGGAATCCAAGCTGTAGAATCTATTGTCAACTCGACACTAAGACTCTTTAGATCAGCTTGGCTGCTGATGCATATGATAAACATTAGAAGCTTGAACATTTGTAAACGGAAAACTGGAAAACATCCTCAAGACAATGTTTTGCAAGAAATGAGGGTACGAAACTGATAAACCCTAGAATTCTGTTATTTTCACTGTTATATCTTGACATTATTTGAAATATACTGCACTTTTCATTAATATGCACTGATACACTTGACCGATCAGAAACCTCCACAACACTAAACGAAGCGTCAGCGTCGTCTACTAGCTAATTCAATCAACACTCTATAAAGTCCGTTGATTAAAATAAAAGGATTTATCCCAGACTTTACTCAAATACATCATTGATTGTCAGGTAAATAAAGCGGGGTATCTTTAAATACACAAAGATTTGAATCAACCAATCGGTACGCTTCTCCTAAAATATATGCAAAACTTATAGTTTCGTAAACAGCTCATAGGGGGCCGGGGTGTAAGTCCCGGTGACTCTTTGGGGATGGGCCTTTTGGTTCGTCTACTGCCGCCTATCTAATTTTAATAATCTCAACGAAGCTGAAACCGCTTGGAGTATTAGCAATGCTTTGGCTGGTCAGCTATTGTTATCACCTGGGAATGTGCCGTACTAAAACTGGAATATATTACGATATCTTTCAATTGTTTGAAACTAAAAACAAAAACCAAAAGAATTATGGAACAACATGCATGGCTACAACACGGCTATAAACCATTTTTGTGAATTTACGGAGACATTATAGATGACGATCCATAGATGTAGGCAAGAAAATAATGAACGATAGGAATTTTGAATAGGATATACGGACTAGCCTGATGTAAGTCGTTTGTACAAGACTGTTGAAAAAGAGTTGGAAAGCGATTAAAAACTATAAGATAGATAAAATCTTCTCCATTCGGCCAGTGGCGGCCAGAGAATAAGGGTGCCAAGTGAGCGATAACCCGTACATTCAAAAAGAAAGAGTATCGTTAGGAGGTATTGATAGTAATAATTTAATATCGCGTGTACGGTGGATGCAACTAACGAATTTTTATCTTACTTTAATTCTAAAGTATTCAAGATCTGGTACTATGAAGAGCAAAGCAAATAGTGAGTGCTCACAGTCAAAACGAGAATCTGTCACCGTACCCCCTCGCCTCTCGCTGAAGGAGCGCCCCACGCAGTATAATTCTATTGCCAGCGCAGTTACCGTCCAAAACTAGAACCAGGGACCCATAAGCACCCGTGCCGAGTCGTTGTCACTCAGCCACCGAAACAGCTGGACAAACTAAGTCAGCAAAAATTTAAAGTAGTAATTACTCCAAATCTGTTTCTCTTGTGCTTCTAGGCGGAATTACCCTCGTTTTTCCTAATATTCATCTGTAGGATGTCCTTTGCTGAGGACATGGAGGCGAACAATTAGGGTTTTCAATCCAGGTCCGGGATTAGAAACCTCGTAATCCTGGGATTCTAAAGAAAAGTATCGGGAATTCCCATGATCCAAACTATTCAAATTTTTTTCATTTCACTCTAAAAGGCAAATACGGTCCAATGCCATATGTGCAGCTATGAATATCATTCTCACTACGGTACTGATGCATTCTAAACGTGAGCATAATTTCCATTTATTCTCTCGTGGACAAAGCTTGTAACCTGCGGAAATAACCTCTATGATTGCACGGCATGTACCATTAATTTCATTGAACTTTTCTCTATCAGCTGTAGGCCCCACTTGTGGCTTTAGAATAGTCCAGTATAGTATGGTCTGAAGCTGAGGTCATGTACATATAAGAGTGAATTGATGATAGTTATTAGTTAACCTCCTGCGCAAAAATTCCGCTGAGGGTATTAGAAAGAGTTAATTCTTTCCTTCAATGCATCGCGTGGGCGCCCTTCAAAGCAGACAATTAAGAAGCCACACAGAGAACGCAAGAAAACTTTTTTTTGCAATGCAGATAAGTGTACGAGTGACCTCCATATACTACTACTAAGTGTACGAGTGACCTCCATATACTATAGCAAGGAGACTTATTAATGCTACAGCCGCTGCCTGGGCCAGACATTTCCTGATATGCAAAGTGTGGAGATCAAGCAAGGGCGTACTTATCTGCAAACGTTCTGATGCATAGGCATGAGAAGCGAAGCAAGCAAATTTATTACTCAAGTATATGATTTATGTAGTACGCAGACTTTCTTTCTGAAGATATTCCATGAGCTTCAGATCTTTATAACTGTGGTTTAACAGCAGCATGCGCACGTGCCGATGATGATTCTGACTTTATCAGGTATTAAAAGTGGGCTCCTTGCAACTGGTTTAATTTTTAGCAAATTTTTTTTACCTCCGCCAAGGTGGTTAGGTTTTCGTCGGGTTTATCTGTCTTTTTGTTTGCCTGTCTATCTGTCACCAATATAACTCAAAAAGTTATGGACGCATATCGACGAAATTTACAAGGACTGTTAAGTATGTTAGGATAAACAGATGATTATATTTTGGTGAAGATCCATCCATCCGTTTGTTTGTTTGTCTGCCTCATTTTTCCTAATGCCATAACTCAAAAACCAATGGACGAATTTTTATGAAATTTACATGAGTTGTTGAGTACATTACGACGAGTAAATAACAAAATATTTTGGAATGATGTGTTCCTTGGTCTATTTGTACAGTTTTAAATTTTATGTTTTTTAGCACAACAATTCAAAAAGTTATGAATGGATCTTTATGAAATTTGCAGGAGTCGTTAGTAATGTTAAAAGACAAACGTAAATGATTAAAGTTTGGTGATGATCGGTTGGTGTGTTTGTGAGTTAAACTAATTTTGTCAGAATGTTTGTTAGCAGCATAACTCAAAAAGTTATGAACAGATATACAAGAAATTGCTGAAACTGATACTATTGTTTCAAGGCACAAATGGTTTGAATTTCGTGTCGATAAAAAATTATAGTTTCAAAACCAATTTGAATTTTTCGCCAGCGTTGCCTGCTTGGTGAAGGGACGCGCTCTCAGAGTGCTCTAGTTTAAAAATAATTTTAGGTTTGTGCAATGACGTCACTCATTTATTTCAAGGCGGAAATATTATTATGTGTTTCCAAAAAAAAAAAAAGTTATAGCAGTGTACAGTGTGCTCAAATTTTATACCAGCTTGTAACACTAATCCGTTGACGACCACACTCACGTGAGGAGACAAGAAAACTAGTCTTGGGAATAATATTAAACGACTGGATACAAGTTGTACTAGAATTTACAGACAGCTTTCTGGGACGAGAAAGATTATGTGGTGTTACCAAAACGTAGGAACATAAGTGGAATCGTCGGCTTAGTTGATCATCGTGTTTTCAAGCGAATAGAACATGTCACTAGTATAGAGAACGAACAACAGCGGGCCAAGCACACTGCTCTGAGGGACACCAGACACAACCGCGAATGATTGACAGAACCCTACCACCCTCACCAAAGGACGCCAGTCTGTACAATAGACCACTGTGGTTGACCCTGTGAAACGCCGCGTTGAAGTCCAACTGGACAAGGCGTGCCTCCGACCCACAATCCAGTGCAGACTGTAAATGGTGTGACACCGACAACAGAGCGTTACAACCCCCCAAGCCAGTTCTGTACGCAAACTAACCAGCAGGCAGAAACCCCATAACCTCAGCGAAACGACCAAGATTACCAGCAATCAATTTTTCGAACACCTTTGACAAAATGGGAGTCAGTCAGATAGGTCGATAGTTAGAAACATAGGGCGACACCGGACCCTTGCGAATAGAAGTAATATTCCCAGTACGCCAAGACAAGGAAAATTTTCTAACCGTATCAGGCGCCAGAAGATCACTGCAAGCTTGAGGGGGCAAGAACGTCAACAAGCTGCTTATAAAACAAAGGAATCATGCCCACCCGAGCTACACCTCCTTATGGATCTACGCCCTCAAGCAGCACCTTGATTGTTCCAGATCTGAACGCCAAAGAGGTCAAGCGAGGTAAAGGGTGGCATCCATGAGGCAAAGCAATAACATCTCTGTTCTGCTTCCCGTCGAAGTGAGCCGACAAAAGCTTCGCCCTTGCCAAGGGATCAGTAATGATTCCCCCACTTAGACCAACAAGGGGCGGCAACGAAGGTTCAGCACCGAACACTGAAACCTTTAGCTCACTCCACCAACGATGTGGATGGTCAATACTCAGTACAGACTCTTTGGAACGCTGCCTCAGACGATGCTGAGCCTCCTCATACACACGATTAGCCATGGCCCTACGATCAACATAGGTCTGCCACAACGTGTGGTCCCGCGAACGCCGCCATGCCTGATAAGCCGCCTGCTTAGCTTCGAAAGCTAACCGACACTAGTCGTCAAACCCCGGCCTATCCCGGAACCTCACAAGAATAGTCCTCTTAGGGACAAACCTCTCGAAAATGGACACAGCCAAGCCATTAAGCTGAGAAACAGGATCCTCACTGAGAATAGCACGTGTAATCCTGCTTGAGACCTTGAGGGCTGGGACAGATGAATACAACCAATGTCTTTCATTGTTGTAAACCTTATAAAACATACAGAGTCCAGCAACCTCTCTCTTATGGAACAGGTTCACCAGAATATTTTTTGCACACAGCCTGCTTGCTGAACTAACAGATCGGTCTAGCAGACGCAAGTGACTGTCAGCAGCTGAAGCCTAGACAGGTGAGCAATACTCCAACACAGGCGGGAAAAAAAGCATAAAAGCATCTAAAATCCAACTACACTATCATATTCAGGGGACTTTGTTCTCTAGTATGAGACTGTACTTCAAGAAATAAGAGGAATGACGATGCACTTTTACATCAGAAGCTGCATGTATATTGTTCCGATTTCAAGAAGTGTTTCAAGAAAGAAGTGCATTCAGGTAAAGGGTTTCGCCATCTTCTGCAACCTGGTTATCGACCTCTATGAAAACGTAACTCAATTACAAAATTTATTACCTTACCTATTTATCGCCTGTTTCCTTAAGAGCGGACACGAAATAAATAAATAGATAAATAAAGACACGAAGCATTTTATTATATAAGGATTGTTGTCAGTATGCTGAATATGATATTCGTGGCTTCATTCCCCGGGGCTACTGTGTCTGTTGGTGACGTGCTGGTTTTCAGTTCGATTGTAACCGGAATGCTGTAATTTTGTTGTATCGGTTCAGGAATAAATCATGTTTTGTATGAATTGGAATCATCCAATGAGTACTTGTGTCGAAAGGTAAGTGTGCGCAACCTTTGCTGACATCGAGGGTGAGGAAGTAAAACGAAATTTCATTTTTACTATGCGTTTATTTCCAGTAATGAATTATTTTTTGTACAAATGAAGCGCTAGGCATTATCAAGTGCTCTTTCTCTGTACTGCTTTAAATTTCTCTGTGCAGTGTGCAATTATTTCCCGTGCTACAGTCCACACCATGCATCGATTGGATGCTAGCCCCTGAGGCAGATTTCGGTCCCGCAGTTGGGCCTGACTGAAAAGTGCCGCAGACGCAATTATATATATTTTCTCATTACTCTTTCATAATTTGTTTAGGCTATTTAACTTAATTCTTTTACATTCAGTAATAACTGGCAAGCCTGTACATACTTTTAAAACTTCTATACGCAACGAATTCTCAAAAATATAAAGGCTTGAAGTGAAATTACGTAGGGTAACTGTTTATGGCATATTTGAATATTTGCAGTAAACTTATTTCGCACAAGTTGGTAAAATAAACAGTCTCATTTTGTAGAAAAGAAGCTTCTCAAATTCGTGGTACCTATGCTCGATTTGTAATGAAATGCCAAGTACACAGCTGATGAAAATGTTAATAAAATTTATTAGGTATCTATAGGGGCTGAGCGAGTACATCAGGACAGACTGCAGAGCTGAAAGGTGAGTTGGAGCAGCCATAAAGTGATGGAGCCCGGCCAGCAGTGAAGTGATGAATCACTGGCCGCCACGAAGTGATATAGCATTGGAAGCAGTGAAGTGATACAGCATTGACAGCAGTGGAATGATACAGCATTGGCCGCCGTGAAGTGATCTGAATGATGAAGCAATGGCCGCCATGAAGTGATATAGTATTGACAGCAGTCAAGTGATATTGCATTGCAAACCGTAAAGTGCGGTAGCTTTGCCAGCTGTTAAGTGTTATATCACTGGCCACCCTTAAGTGATGTAATGTAGGGCATTGTGAAGTGATTTAACTCCGGTAACCACGATGTGTTTCCACTCAGGCAACCAAAAAGTGATGCAACGCAGGCAACCATGAAGTGATATGAAGTAGGCAACCACAAAGTGGTGTAATATATCTAGGCAGCTATGTGAAATTATATTGACAATCACGATGTGCAGCTTTAGATGGTTCCGTTCCAGTAATGAAAGTTTGTATCAGCCATGCATTTTTATGTTTTAATATCATTTACCTGCTCTCCTGGTATCTCTATCTCAGAGTTTAAAATGTACTTTTAGTTCATTGCTAGGCACAATTATTGTAGTATATTACTGTGGTTTTAATTATTTTTCTACAGCACTGGGTTTTCTCAACCTCCCTTCTGTTGCAGCTATTGGGATGAGGATGAGCTATCTTGGCGATAGCTCATAGTGGAGCGAAACGTAAGTCCCGGCTGTTCTCTGAAAATGAGTCTGTTGGTCCGTCTACTGCCAGCTGTCTATTCAATTATTCTACCGAAAGCTCTACATGAATCAATTTATGAAGTTATTACTTCAAATACGTCATCGGAAAAAAAAAACTCAATTGAATTTGATATTAAAGTACATTACGCTTAGTATCTATGAGCTAATTTTTTTCTGTAAAATTTTTATATTTCTAGAAACTATGATGAATTTTCAATTTTTCTTGGTGACCGTAGGCATGATGTATATCACCAACTGGAGACATAGGATTGTGAATTTAGATTTCCTGCTCTGCAACGCACTCCTTATGGTACGACGAAGATATGAATCGTTGTTTGAGGTCTCTGTGATTATTAGAACTCATTTTATTAACACTTACGTAAATCGGCCTCCAGGCCCAATTGCGAGGGGCCCGGTTTCAGTGTCCAGTCAATGTATGGTGTGGTCTATGCCCATGCACCTAATTTTTCTGCTGTGAGGTTGAGCTTCCAATACAAGATTTCCCGATTAGCTATTGCCAAGAAAAATTAAGTAAATGTTATTTAATGAGATTTTTATCATGAGAAAAATAACACAGCTAGGGGTCACCTATACGTATACTATTGAAATATAACGATGGTTGACTTATAACTCGGCGAATTCCTTGATCCTCGGAGTGCTATGGTGAAGCTCTACAGGAGCAACAGGAACATGTCAGATAGAGAAAGGCGGTGGGAGCAAATAGTAACAGCACTATGTTAATTTAAGCGGATGTAATTCTAATCCTACAACCAGAGCTAGAGCATAGCGAGTAATCAGCTAGTACATGATATTTTATCATATAATACATGTATTTTGAGTAAACACACAACTCAGAAGATATTCTTAATACTCCTTGCAAATACATGTGTTTATTTTTATGTGCCGCACAAGGAGCTTCTAATGGGAGGAGCAAGCCCCATCACTCTCTGGGCGAGTACACACATGGCTTTGTCACGTGATCGAAGCTGGCGTTTGGAGTCCTTAAAGTGGCTGAGGTGGCAGTGGTCAGCACATATAATTAAGGAAGATACAGACAGGCAGTTCTTTAATATTTTTGCGAAGAAAATCGTGTCCGAAGATTTATGTCCCAGTGCTCACCCTGTTACTTTCATCATCAGGTGGTATACGGGATACAAGTTTCCTTTACATACTTCCATCCGCTCGGAATTTCGTCTATGGTTAATGTTTATAAAAATTTGAGCTCAGTGCTCCTTCCTATATAGGCTGCGTGAGGCAATGTCGCTCTCCGATTGGATAAGCCACTCAGCCAGTTTAAGGGAAAAGTTTACTCGCAACGCTCCCGTAGGATAAATAGAGAGGGTGCGCTCCTCTCTATTAGAACCTCCTTGGTGCCGCATCACACACTAAACTAACAAGATAGGAAGAATATCAAGCACTGAAGAATTTAAATGTACGGTATCTATGATACAGTGGTCGCAAGCTTGAAAACTAGCTAACAGACCTGTCGGCAGCGATTCTGCTGAAGACTGTCAGGTATGTTACGTTAGGATAAGCATGTTAAGTAAAGTGTAGTTCCGTTAGGGTTAAGTCAGGCAGGTTAGATTAGAAAAGCGTTAGACGAAGTCCGTTTAAGAACTAGGACAGGTTAATGTAGGGTAGAATAGATCCAACTAAAGATAACTGTAACGAACCCCGCCAAAACCCGTCGAAACAGAAAACAACGGAGTAAAATTCTTCGCCGTAATTTTTGATAGCCCGGGAACTCTAGTAAAAAATAATAGGCAGAGTAACATTTCTTTTTATCTAGAGAAGTACTCACTTGTTCAGAGTATCCCGTTTTAGAGGAAGCAACGTTCGGACGAAGAGAAGAGTTCGATTTAGTCAGTTATCAATGGAAACGAGAGAAAAAATTAATCTCTTGCACGAGGGTGTTCCCACTCAGAAGCAGCTCACATGAGAACAGCAAGTTTGGAAAGAGAGGAAGAACAGATTAAAGTACCATCAGTACGAGTATAAATACGAAAGGGAGAAAGGAAGCGAAGAGGGTTCGAAAATAAGACGTATCTAAAGCTAAAGAAACCTTCAGGATCTTCACGAGGTCGCTGGACAAATCTAACTAACCCGTTAATTTTGTTCGAGTCAACGAAGTTTCCAATTGTGCTTTAGGGAGGAAGCTGATGATTGGCTCTCCCTGGCCAGAACAGTGATTGGCATATCGTGAAAAGGGCAGAGAAAGTCGTCGTCAGATTGTGGTGCAAACGCTTTAGGCAGTGAAGCTGATTTCCGCAGCAGTGCAATGGCTGCTCTGAGATATACAGAACATACAGCCACTACTGTAGAACATGCAGAACATATTGAATGAGCAGTCATTAGTGGGGAATGAGCAATACTGCAAACCGTCAGAGCTGCCTACACTCACTATTATTTGCATTCTATCTAGATGCTACAGTGAAAATGGCACTACAAACTGGATATGCAAATTGAAGCTACGTTGATTGCGATTTATTTGCTCTTAACTACATTTCCTGTCAGCGTATGTATTTTGTAGATCGGCATTCCTGGCACAACCCCGGACCTAGCGAGTAGGAGCTACAAGTTCATCTCTGAGGTCTTCACAGTCGATGTCGCTGTCCTGCTGCTGAGATCCATCCATCGGCTGATGCACTGACTGGAGTTGTCACAGTTGCTCTGAATGCAGTTACCCTTGGCCTGTCGGGTGATGAATATAATTACCAGACCAAAGTAGAGAAACATGAAGCGACGAACGAAGCCAATGCTAACGAAAAATTAAGATCAACCCTGAATCCAGGATTTCTTTCTGTTCATCACAAAGACCGGCCTCTTATGACTGTGTGACATTCCCAACAGTACCTGTAAATTTCATGAAAATCCATTCGTAACTTTTTCAGTAATAAGCAAGACCAAGAAAAAATAGATGGCAAACAAACAAACGGCTGAAAGGATCTACATCAAAAATATCATATTTATACAGCAAAATATATGGTAATTAGGGACAAGTATAAACTCCAATTTATGTTGGGCCAAGCTTTCGGCACAGGTCGAGCTAGTGAAGGCACTTATTCGAGTCGTTCCAAAAACTTGGCCTATATCAACTGTAGTCTGCAGTTGTCCTTAATAAACAAATATCATAAACCTTGACAGCCGTGCAGCAATATTTTCACTACATACAATGTATGGAGATTCTAGCTCAACATATTATACAGGTTCATTTCTGCTCATATAAGACAAGATGTTTGTACCAGCCGTCTAAAAGATCATGAGAGATAGCGAAGGCAAAGGTCGGATAGTATCTACCAGAAAAAAAATCTTCGCTGACCGAAGATCCTGAATTTAGAGACACAAGCTCTTAATTGATAGATCCGGCGGACGGCTTTGTCTGTACCTTGTCATTCAAACTGCTGCTGTAACCCTAAGCACAGATAATTGCCAGAGTCTCGATAATATGAAACATACCTATGATCCATTGGATAATTTTATGAGACTTACGCCTTTCAGAGGTCAACGGAAGCTAGGGTCTATGCCAGCTTCCTAATTGTAAATGCTTGTACCTGAAGTCACCTGTGTAAACGTGGTACTTTTCTTGTCTGCACATAGGGCATTACACTTTGCCTTCAGTTCAAGTAGCTATGTCTTAACTACTTATCACTAGTGACTAACTCGTAGAAAGATGTTTATAATATGTAAATAAGTAAAAAGAACTTGATATCGCTTCTTCACCAATCTTCATGCTAATGAACTTATTACTAGGTATTGAAGATAAAGATCACGACTAAATACGAGGACAAACTCCAAAAGAACTCACACACCGACCTTAAAACATAACAATAGCAATAGCTCATAGAGGGCCGGGGTGTAAGTCCAAGTGTCTTTTTGGGAATGGGTCTTTTGGTTCGTCTACTGCCGCCTATCTAATCTAATCAATCGGCAATGAGGATATGAGATACGCCCTGACCTCCGCAATACATACTGTACAACGAAGATCAACGGCTGCAAATCGGCAGTTTTAAAAGAAATAATTACAGTTAAGGATAAAGAATCAGTAAATTGAAGTAATGATACCTGCTCCATTACTGCCTCATGATACGTTAGCTCCACTGCAGAGAAGACTGATGCCTAAGTCTTTCATCAATACTAAATAAGATGACGTTGTCGATAAGTTGTCTCCCTCTGAACTCTGCTAAAGAAAGTGCTGCTGCAGGTTTCAAACCAATTCCTAAACCTGAACAGAAGCCTACAGAATCAATTCATACTTATGCTGCTGTTATGAATGAATTACTGGAAAAATTAGCTTTCTCTGAACAATGCAAGATTCAATTACGTCGATAAATGTTCATCTCGAGGCTTAAAAAAATCTCAACTAATCTCACTGCTTTACAGTGACATTGCAAGGGCTCATATGCATTCGGCATGTGCATCGTTATCGAAGGATATTCTCTTATCCTAACATCAGTATTGTTTTGCGATAACAAGGCCAGACAAAACAAGAAACGGCATCAGTGCACAAGCTGGTCACTTCAAGAAACCTTATCTAAGCAAACATCGTAAAGTTCCAGATAATAATGTTTGCATCCGATGTCTTTCTGGAGGTAAACATTTCGTCCCTGACAGTTTTGCCTTGAATTTGATCTGCAAATCCTGCTGGAAGGAATGACTTGTGGCTCAGGCGTGGAAAAGCAAGAAAATTTCTCACATAACTCCGAACGTTAAGCTAGTCAAGAAACTGAAAAAATCTTGCAACAGTAGATGGCATTCCATTTCAGAATAGGCATATTTTCGAGACGAGCAAGCATCAGTGGTTAAAACAGCAGCTTGAGTAACAAGGTATACAGGTAATGCCTTCCGCCGGCTCTATCAATACAGAACTTGGGTCTCTAAGCAATTGAGTTTGGGTCGGTGGCGATTTGTTCTAGTGGATATCATCCGACCTTTGCCTTCGCTGTCTCTCACGTCCCGGTAATCAGTCGTTACAAACATCCTATCTTACAAGTATTAAAATTCAATCTTCAGCTAGAATATACAATGTTCCATATGCGAAAACTTACAGTACATTAAAAAAATAAAGTGTCTGTTCCTCCTGGCATATCTCAAAATACTTTTAAAAAATCATGATCCATTCGTAACTTTGTGAATTAGCTACATGGTAGACAGATTAACACGCAGATAGACGCTAACAAAATCATAACCTCTTGGCAAAGGCAAATTATAATGACTAAGATGCAGTGTACACAATGGAAAGATGCCATACTAGACAAAAGCTACAGTTAATTTTATGCGGCGTGAGACTTCACGTGAAACCGCAGCATGCACAACGTTGCTTTCCGTGGTTGATGGTCTTGTTCTGTTTAAATAATCTTCCATTATTGCGGCCGTGTCACTCTTAAGGCTGAGTTCGCACGTCATCATATCAACGAGTCCACTCATCCACTCGTCCGAATATTTTGTAACGTCGTTGACAAATTTCTGTACGTAAAAATGTTATTAAGATGTTTACCAACAAGTTAGTTTCTTCGCCAAGCGTCATAAGGCAAGCTACGTATGTCTCTTCAACTTTGAAATTAAATAAAACACAGGTGCCAAAGTCCAAAATAATTTTACATTGTTCATCAGTATCGATGCTGGACCCAATCAACGTCCAAAATCTCTGCCAATAAAAGGCACCAACATCATGATTGCTCTCTGGATCGACGCCATCGCAACCGGAAGGCAGTCATAACTAGAGAGCACTCTGAGAACGCATACCTCCGCCAAGCAAGGCAACGGTAACAAAAACTTCAAATTGGTTCTGAAACAATGATTTGTGTATCAACACCAAAATCTAATCATTTGTGCCTTTCAATAGTATTAACAGTTTCTATAATTTTTGTGAAGATCCGTTCACAGCTTTTTTTAAGTTATGCTGGTAACAAACATTATGACAAACATAAATCAAACACACAAGCGAACCAACCGATAATCACCAAAATTTAATCATTTTTATCTTTTATGATTACTAACAAGTCCTGTGAATTTCATAAAGATTTATCCATAACTTTTTGAGTTATTGTGCTAACAAGCATAAGATCAAACACAGCGTAAAACAAACAAACGAATACACATATCATCACGAAAATTTGGTCACTTACTCTTCCTATTATACCTAACAACTCATGTAACTTTCATGAAATCCATGCCTAACTTTTTAAGGCATAGTTCTAAGAAAAAATATAGTAACAAAAAGCTGAACGGATTTCACCAAAAGTTAATCATCTGTTACTGTTAACATGCCAAACAATCCCTGTAAATTTCGTAAAGATCCGTTCATAACTTTTTGAGTAATCTTGGTGACAGACAAACAGTTAGACAGACAGGCCAACGCGACAAAAACATAACCTCCTTGTCGGAGGTAATCAAAAAGAGATACGGAAATTCGCAGATTCACACGGAACTTAATAAATATGAAATGACCCATATTAGGCATAGCTTCGATTGTGGCGATAAAATTTTATTTTGTATGCTGAATATAAGTAAGGGAAAAATTAGTCACTTGAAATTCAGTGAAATGTTATGGAATAAAAATATAAATGCTGATGCGGGGAGAGGGGGATCGTCACAGCTGTCAGTAGGGAAATAAAGGGCTAGAATATTTGTGAGAGGAAAATAAAGGGAAAGTAGGAAAATAAAGGGCTAGAATATATGTGAGAACCCAAGAAGAGAATTGGAAAAGCATGGGTAATTCTAAGCTACGTATTGAATAACAATTCAACACGTTTAGAAACATATTTATCGATCAAAAGGCGAGTGCATAATAAACTGTACCGTAAATCATTATGACTCACAGTGGTTTTCGTCACTCCAGTCGCCACAGTCGTTGTCGCCGTCACACTCGTATATTTTCTGGATGCACGCACCATTGTCGCAGCTGAACTGGAACCTAGGGCAACCTGGCGGCGGAAAAACTGTTACTTGTCCAGTTCAGATAAAACATTCCAGTCAGGTACATCTTTTATCTTGAAAACAAACCAGAACCGGCATTCTAAGCACGTATGGACTTTCCAGCCCACGACCCACAAGGTCCAATTGCAATTGACTATAGATGTGGTATGCCAGAGATGGCGATGTTCTCCCAGAATTGATTGTAACCCTAGTGAATATGCATTGACAACACATGACAGTGGTTGGGCACAACTACTTGGAGAACCGTTTACCTTAGACACTTGCCACCCCAGTGCTCTTGCCAGGGGGGTTTTGGGTGTCTTTAATCCCCCTTGGGTCCTAATTGTTGAATATTGTTTGACGACTTTCGGTGTTTTGGTGGAAGGTCAGATCAAATAATGGTTCCATACTACAAAAAGTCCGATACTTAATTAATGACATTAGGTAATTGGCACAGATGGACAGTAAATATAAACATGCAGTGCCGAGCAGCCCGCCGGGTAGTTAAAAGACCGGGAAAATTTTCGTAACCCCACACAGTGGCTACAATACTGGTCCAGCAGAGCTAGAACCATGACTCACCCGCTCAGCTCTGCTGGCTGTAATGATGCCGACAACTAGCACTATGACTCACCTGCACAGCTCTGCTCGTCACTCCAGTCGCCACAGTCGTTGTCTCCGTCGCACAGCCAAGAATCAGAGATGCACTGGCCGGAGTGACCACACCGGAATTCTTCAGAACCACAATAACCTGCCCAGGGTAATGTTCTTTTGTTGTTAGCACCGAGAACGACTCTGTATATAAGTTTTCATTCACTTTTTGCTTATATTATTATTTGTACTAGTGGCCCGTGCCGTCACTTCACCAAAACCCCCGCCGTCTTTTGGGCTTCCTCATTTTTCCCCTATCTAATACTGAAGAAAAAGATCAAAAGGTACCTAACTTTTTTTTCGCCTTTTGAAATCTGAATTTTCTCCTTTCTTTTTAGTTCTATGTTTCCCCTATCTAATACTGAAGAAAAAGATTGCAAGGTACCCAACTTTTTTTTTTTTTTTCACCGAAGAAAAAGATTGCAAGGTACCCCACTTTTTTTACATTTTGAAATCTGAATTTTCTCCTATCTTATTCCCATAGAGCTTGACAGAAAAATATAAATATATAAATAAATAACTAAATAAATAAAATCACGACGTGAATTATTATATAGTACTCATGATGAACCATGAAATTAACACGTCCAAGCCTATTTCAACCAGATTGTGTTATTTTGCTGCAAGGAGCCTTTGGACAACAATTATTCTTAACCTCCTTCTCATCTGGTACCCTCTGAAGGCAAACAAACTCGGCTAATACCTAATGTAAAAATATACTGAAGCATGCACATGGAGTTAATTGGGCTTTTAAACATGGTTTTTTATTTGTTATGCTCGTCATAATAAAAAAAGCAAACAGTTATTAAAAGAAAATATTATAAGTACCAATACAACTAAGTCATCTCCCAAAACATTCTGGGTATAATGTAAAGATATTCTTCGGAATGTAAATAAATGGGTAAATTTTCCCTGGAGCGTGGGTAGAAAAGTTACAACAAGCACGACATTGTTGCGGATTTTTCATTAAAAGTTCAATGACTTCATCATTTATGTTTAGCGTTAAAATTTCACCTTTCCAAGTTACTCGCCGGGCGATAGTTTTGTAAACCAATCTGCGTTTGGCACCTCTTATGATGGCGTTTGCTACCGCCAGGGGTCCGGTACTTTTTGGCGCCGATGTTTTGGCGCCATGATTTTTTTTTTGTGCCACATTTCTTTTGCGCAGATTATTTTAGCGTTGATTGAAATTGAAACGGAATATCTGGACGACATGAAATTACAACTAAATCTTTTATTTTAGAGTAATATCTAAAAACTAACATTAAAATAGTCGCACGAAATGTAAAATGCGCTCGTCAACTTTCACATATTAAAGAAGATAACATCAAAACTCTACTGACTAAATTTATTTATTTAATGCATCTCGTGATTATGGGCTAAACCACACAAATATTCTAACGGCTCTTTTTCTAACCTAACGTAACCGTACCTAACCTAACCATACCTAATCTAACTATACCTAACCTAACCATTCCTAATCTAACTGTACTTAACCTAAGCATTCCTAATCTAACTATAACTAACCTAACCATACCTAATTTAACTATACCTAACCTAACCATTGCTAATTTAACTATACCTAACCTAACCATTGCTAATCTAACTATACCTAACCTAACAATGCCTAATCTAACCATACCTAACCTAACCATACCTACTCTAACTATACCTAACCTAACCATTCCTAATCTAACTATACCTAACCTAACCATACCTAATCTAACTATACCTAACCTAACCATTCCTAATCTAACTATACCTAACCTAACCATACCTAATCTAACTATACCTAACCTAACCATACCTAATCTAACTATACCTAACTTAACCATTCCTAATCTAACTATACCTAACGTAACCATACCTAATCTAACTATACCTAACGTAACCATACCTAATCTAACAATACCTAACGTAACCATACCTAATCTAACTATACCTAACCTAACCATTCCTAATCTAACTATACCTAACGTAACCATACCTAATCTAACTATACCTAACGTAACCATACCTAATCTAACTATACCTAACCTAACCATTCCTAATCTAACTATACCTAACGTAACCATACCTAATCTAACTATACCTAACGTAACCATACCTAATCTAACTATACCTAACCTAACCATTCCAAATCTAACTATACCTAACGTAACCATACCTAATCTAACTTTACCTAACGTAACCATACCTAATCTAACTATACCTAACCTAACCATTCCTAATATAACTATACCTAACCTAACCATACCTAATCTAACTATACCTAACCTAACCATACCTAACCTAACCATACCTAACTTGACCATACCTAACCTAACCATACCTAACGTAACCATACCTAACGTAGCCTAACCATACGTAACGTAACCTAACCTAACCTTATCTAAACTAACCTAACCTAAATATTGGGCGCCAAAAAATCGGCGCCAAAACATCGGCGCCAAAAAGTCCCATTCCGCTGCCAGGGGTACCAGCACCCAAGATTAATAACCGATGTTCGACTGTCTTCTAACGGAAAGAAACGTCTTCCTGTAACGTGGAATCATAGCCTGCATCAGTAAAGTTAATAAAGTACGGCATGCGCCTATGTTTGTTACAAGTTGAATTTATCAGACGCTCTCCTTGTTTTTTCAACTTCCAGTCAAAGTGAGGTTCTCTCCTCACCGGTCCGGAAGATGAGTGCTTACCAACAGATTATACGCATACTAAGAGGCAAGAATTCGGTACATTCATATTCTTTGATTTGCTTTTACTAACATCCATAACCACTGTACGCATCTGCAAAATAGAAACACACTATAACCCAGCGTCAAATTGACGACTACCGGTAACATGCGTTGGCCCCATTCCTTTGGGGCTGCCGATCATCAATTAAGATGAGTTCATAATTAATAATGAAGTTGAGTATACAATCACCAACTTCAGCATGTAATAATCATTTTGAGCTAATGAAATCAAGTTGAGCATACAATCACCAAGTTGAAATTGAGCATGCAAACACCAAGTTGATCAAATAATCAAGTTGAGCATACGGCCATCTAGCTGAACATACTATCACTAAGTTGAGCAAACGATCATGAAATTGAGCGTTGTTTCATCAAGATGAGCGTCCGATCATAAAGTTGAGCAAGCAATCAGCAAGTTGAGCGTCCGATCATTGAGTCAAGCAATTTCCAATACCAATTGTTAGTATAGATTGCGCTTATGCTAATTGACAATTCTATCCCAATGGCGAGAATGATTCTTGCGAATATTTCGTTTTACCTGCACTTATGATGTATCCCCGAACGAAAAAGGTTACAAAAATTTTAATGGTCAGAGTTTGAGATTTTGCCACTCAATTATATTTATACCCCAACAAAAACATTTAACAATAATTTATAAGGGAATCAGTTGTCACGTGACTTCATACTACAGAGCAAGTTATAAATGCAATATCTTATGTTATCTAGGGGCGAGTTCACACGTCCCTCATCGTAACGCGTTCAATCACGAAAATGCATACGAACTGTGCGTTAACTGTTTCTGTCTGTCCACCCGTAGAAGTGTCCTACATTCAGATGAATGACGCCGCGCGCTCAGTTATGGTATCGTTTCTTTACATTTTCGCTTATATTTCGCGTCGGTTTAAAGTCACATTCGTATCCCATATTATTATAGACTGATTTTGATATGAACAGCCTATTTCCAAAATAGTTATAGCCTGATAAACCGATAGAAGAGATATCAGCGCAGATCTGCCTGTTGGGCTTCCAAGCTTCCAAATCAAAGATGGCGTCCATGTTCTGACAACATTTTTAGGTTTTCTAGTGATCGTTAAAGTGATGATGTAAACGCTTTATTTGTTGTTGAATTCTCCATGATCTGTGAACACTGCAGAGGATAAATTTACTATTTATAGGTTCTGCTCACTGAACTTGTATGACGCAGCGCGTTCAAAAAAAGACAGGCTTCATCCTTCGGCAATTTTTTACTTTAGGTGAGCCAGTCTATTTTCTTTATTCATGGTCAGATTGTTTTGAAACTTGCACAGTATACGTAAAAATGAATTTAAAGAACATATTTATTCATGTAAATTTTTCGATTTTTGCAATGGTTTTTAAGTAATGTTGACAATGAACTTTCTTCATTTCAACCAATCACAAGCCTGCTTCACGCGACCCGCTTCACGAGCGAGCTCAAACCAATAACAAGCTTGCGTGACGCGTTGGTCTTAACCAATAAGAACCATGTGTGACACGTGGGGGCGGCTCAGCATTGCAGCAGCTGGCAGTTTTGGCAGTTGAGTGGTGGTCATTGTAGTGTGTGCAGGTGTAGCAATGTTTGTCAGCACTTTACTTGACTTTAATTTGTTGTGATGTGTTCTTATTGGTATATTTTACAGAACGAACATTTTATTTTCGTTATTTATAGTTCGATTGTTATCAAACCCGCTCAATAGACGTAAAATTGAATTTGAAGAACATTTTATTCTATTTTTCTTGAATTTGAGTTTCGTTATGTTTCGTTAGTGTACGTAAGATTAGGGTAGGCTAGGTTACGTTACGTTAGGGTATGTTAGGTTACGCTAGGGTAGGTTACGCTAGGGTAGGTTACGCTAGGGTAGGTTACGCTATGGTAGGTTACGCAAGGGTAGGTTACGCTAGGGTAGGTTACGCTAGGGTAGGTTACGCTAGGGTAGGTTACGCTAGGGTAGGTTACACTAGGGTAGGTTAGGTTTGGTTGGGTTAGGTTTGGTTAGGGTAGGTTTGGTTAGGTTAGGGTAGGTTTGGTTAGGTTAGGGTAGGTTTAATTAGGGTAGGTTTGGTTAGGGTAGGGTAAGTTAGGGTAGGTTAGGTTATCAAAAACTATTGCGAAAATCAAAAAATTTGCATGAATAAAATGTTCTTAAAATTCAATTTTACGTATACTGCGCGAGTTTCATAACAATCGGACCATAAATAAAGAAAATAGACTGGCTCACCTAAAGTAAAAAATTCCCCATCCTTCAGTCTCCCGCGTTTGCTGCAGCTGCTTCCATCAAATCAGCGGGTCGCGTCCATCAGTTTTGACTGAACGCGTTATTAGGGACGTGTGAACGCTGCCTAATATATTGCATTTATAGCTCCCATTGCAGTTATTGCACTTATAGCTTTTATTCCACTAACGCCATAAACTGCAATAAATCCGGGCTCTAGTTAATACAGTAACTATGTGCCTTTTTATTTGTTGGTACGACACGTACATCATTAAGTGATTTCAATATCTTTTCAGTTCCAACGCTAACACAGCTGACAGTATAAATTTCTAGCGTAAAATCACGATTTTGTGATTAAACATTCACAAACAAACGTGATCTACCCATAGTGAATGTCTCATACACTTGCTTATCCCTAAAAAAATTATTAGATCTTACGTAAGACTTCAGAGACGACTTAGACTTCTTCTTCTTCGGACGTGAAAGCAACATGGTTCTGTTCTGAAAAACATTTTGAATTTTTTGCCGCTTCCCACTTCTTGTGTTTTATCACTGTAGAGTACGTCTTCTGAAGATTTATAGAGCTCAGAGTGATGAAGTCTTCAGTATCTCGAGTAGATTGACAAACGTACTTCTTGTTTGTAGCCCTTTGCTCTTGCATACTGTAGCTATGTGACCTTTCTTTGATCAAGATTTGCATGTTAAATTCAAAGCAAAACATTCTCTGACAAAATATTTCCCTTTAGAAGAACATCGAATACAAACATAGTTATGCGGAGACTTCCGATGAGGCTTCTTCAAGTGACCTGCAGCATGCCATCTCTTGTTTTGGTCTGTTTCGGTATCGCCCTAACCGTTGTGGCACTGGCGTGATTAGAGTACAATGAGATGAAATCCTCGACGACAACTATGCATTTTTCGAAGGTATCTGCTCCTTTATCCCTCCAAGAAATGAGATTAGTTGGAGATTTTTGAGACCTAACATAAACATATCTCGATGCATGTGATCCTTGCACGGTTCATGGAAAGGGTGGGTGTTTCTCCAGTAATTCCTTTGCAGCAGTAGCGTAAGTATCAATTTTGATTCTCCAGGAATCAATGCATCTACTCATTTGAATATTAGAGCTAGCATGTTGTATGTGCAAAATGTATATTGAATAAAGCGGAAGGAAGCAAAGTGGCCACGAAAGAAAGACGTTCCAAACGCAACGTCTAGCTAAGATAACTGTCAGCATTTCTCCCTGGATCCGCTGCTTCCCACAATATTGCTTTGGCGATCCTAACTAACTAACCCTATGGCCTATGGCTCATCCTATGCCCCCTGAGAGGTCAGCTTCTCTTATAATATTTATATCCATTTTTATAGATACGTATGTATGTATATATATATATATATTATTTTCTTGAGATGGCATTATTTAAAATACTGAAGAATACGATGAGAAGCACAATTAGAAATTTCGTTACCCACGACG
>LQNS02278070.1:3902318-3919978 GCA_001587735.2 Parhyale hawaiensis
ATGCGTGCCTGACTCATGTGCTCGAGGTGCCGAGTTCAAGCGACAAGCCTGTCACGGGATCTTTGTCGCGTCCGGCGCACTGAGTCGGCAATTGTTTGGTATGCGGAAGCTGGGTGGGGGCACCTGCCTGACCAGGAATGGGATGGTGGGGGGGGGGCTCGATTCGTTGAACCTTCCGTTTCGGCTCCATAGTTCTTAGCGACCCGTGGTCGGCTGCGGCTCTACTTACTCCTCTGGGGCCAATTGGCCTATATATGCAGCACGAACCAGTGCATGTGGGTTTCCCATGAGACAATGCAGTCAAAGTGGACTTTACCTTTAAGTCACGAGGCGTTCTAGTTTAGTATTTCTTTGAAACAAGAGTCCGGGATTTGTTCATATCCATAATTTTCATGTTAGTAACAATAGAACTGAGCCATATTGTTTTAGAGACAGCCTTGGTTTCCGAATATATAAACCATTGAACACTAATTGTTACCATATTATGTACCATCCATTAATTTTCTACTTTAAATGCATAACACAATATAGAACCGGCAGTCTTAACCCAGGGTCTGGTAACAATGTATTCATTCATTTACATCGCCAATGCTACATTGTAGAATCTTCCATGTGTCCATTATATTGATGCTTTCAGATCTTCGTAGTGTTGAAGACAGAAGCTGGCGAGCAAGTCCTTTGCGATGAATGAGCTTACAAAACTGAACTTTAAAAAGGGCTATCGGAGATGCAGTTGTAACTAACCTCAGAAAAGCTAAGCCGTCTGCAATAAATAACTATCAAATTAAGTTGTATTTGAAGATTCGGCCACAAGCAGAGACTACGTAGAGATAGTAAACTTACCGTTTTCATTGTTGCTAGGGCACTTGACGAAGTTGATGAGAGTAGTGATTTCTTGCAATTATGGCCTGCGTATCTTATAGACGTTTGCTTCAACACCGAATTGCGACCCTTGAAGAATAGTGCTGTCTTCCAGCCTCAGTTTAAAGAAATCTGTTGCCTTGAACGCCTCCAAGAGTTCCGAATCCAATATGGTTGACTTCTTATTGTATATAAGTTCCTGACTAAAGGCAGTTCGTTGCCTGAATGTAGAAGAGTCGAGACTTAGCCTTCCGTGCTGGGGTTAGGGAGTATATGTCCAACCAAGGACAAACTCACGCTTTAAATACACTTGACATTGACCTTCAGATGGCGCACTTAGTGGCTGAATAGTTCATATGTTGTAAACAACAGTTCATAACGAATTCCAGCTGCGTGTGGAGGCCTCAAGCTGCATACAAGGTGACCTTATTTTTTTGTCATTCAGTCATTTTTGACCGGCGCCCTATAAATTAACGTAAGTTGCCAAGTGAAGTGTTGTTTGGACGAGCCGGCATCCACTTAGCATTGAATTTTAGTTCAAGGCCGGACCAACGTTGCAGCCGGCCCAACATTCTACAGTTTAGATATTGAAAAGTCACTCCTATGTTGTTCCTCAATGTCGGGCCAACGTTATCAACGAATGAAGGGCCAGTATTGTAAATTAATGTTTTGACAGTGGTATAAATGTTTTTTGGCAGTTATGTAAAATGAATGTTGCTTCAACATTGCAAATGCAATGTAGGATATACATTGTGAACGCATATTCGGCCAGCATTCTAAATGAATGTTGAGCCAACATGGCAAGTGTCTACCCTATTAAAGAGTTACTGAATTTTAGTTGGCTAATGCTAACATTGATCCAACATAGAATATTACTCCTAAAATAATTTATATTAAAGAGTTACTGAATTTTAGTTGGCTAATGCTAACATTGATCCAACATAGAGTATTACTCCTAAAATAATTTATGCAAACACCATGGGCAAAAAGAATTTTTAATGCGTGCAAAATAGTTTAAAACTATCTAAATGCAGTTGCTCCGTACTGACTCAACAGCTATAATTTCCGCTGTAGCTATTTAATGTAGCACATGGCACCACCATCAATATCAGTGGTATGTAAATTATGCATATTAATTAATTTCAATTTTAGTCTCTACAACATCTGTGGCAAGATGTCAGTTAGGTCTCAGAAAAACATCCCTTTAATACAGTGGTCGGCCCTCTCCTAAAAATCACTCGAAATAATTAGCGATTATCTTCTCTTTGCCTCCTATATTAAATTTCCATTTTCCGTAGCTGCGCCTACCCTGCTTTGAATGCAAATGGGATTTCGTAAGCAATTTCATTTGTTCCCTTTATAATAATCACAGAGACATATAAATTAGTGATGCATAGTACACTTGACTACAACTTACAGTAATTGTGAAGTAAATTCAAAACTAATTAATTTCAATGCAGAATTTATGAGCTCTGAAGAAGTATTTTACCTTAACTGCAGCTCAAATTCGTTTTTGTAGCCTGCACTTGATTCAGCATAATGCAAGCACTGATTTAATTTCAACAAAATATGAACTAAACATGCGTACTTTTTAGATTGCAGTGATAAGCAGATGCAGGATTATTATCACCCCGCGATCGAAGTAAGAGCGGTGATATAAAGTTTTCATTTAAAATTGAAGTATATATTAATTTGTCCGTACACCCAAAAAGAGGTAGTAGGAGTTGAGCAATGTTCACATTTATTGGCAGGGAGTCTGGCGAGTTGACCTAGTTGTGACCCATGCCAAAAACTAGGATTAGCTCGCCATAAAAATGACAGCGATGAATTTTGTTGTCTGATGAGTCACAATAATATTTTCAGGCAGTCAGGTGGGTTGACTGAGGTGTGATATATGGTAAGAATTTTGAGCTAGCTGGTCATCAAAAATGACGATGTTGAATCCATAACTTCACCCAAAAAAAGGCAAAAGGAGTTGAGAAATGATCATAGTTTTTCGTAAGGAGTCAGTTAGGTTGACTTAGATGTGAGCGATGCCAAAAACAAATTAAAGCTATCTGGCTATCAATAACGACGGCGATGCACATTTTGTCTGTCCACCCAATAAAATCTAGAGCACTCTGAGAGCGCATACCTCCGCCACGCGACGCAACGGTAGCAAGATATTCTAATTGGCTCTGAAACCATAATTTTCTTTGTATAAGCTCCAAAATATAATCATTTGTGCCTTTTGATAGTAATAACAACTTGTGCAATATTCTTGAGGATCCATTCAAAACTTTTTGATGTTATGCTGCTATCAAATGTTATGACAAGCATCAGTCAAACATACAAACGAACTATCCGATCAGCACCAAAATTTATTCATTTATGTCTCTTGAGATTACTAACAACCCCTATAAATTTCATAAAGATCCATTCATTATTTTTTTAGTTATCGTGCTAACAAGCATAAAATAAAAACAGTGACAAACGAACGAACAAACGGATCATTACCAAAATTTAGTATTTACTCTTTGTTATATACCTAGCAACGCATTTTAATTTCATAAAAATCCATTGATACCTTTTTGAGTTATGGCATTGAGAAAAATGAGGGAGACAAACAAACAAACGGATAGACATATCTTCACCAAAAGTTAATCATCTGTTCTTCCTAAAACACCTAACAATTCCTGTAAATTTCGTCCAACTTTATTAGTTATCTTGGTGACAGACACGCAGACAAACAGTCAGGCATACAGACAAACACGACGGAAACATATCCTCCTAGGCGGAGGTAGCTAGTCTACCCGTGCGTGCAAAAATTCAGGCAATAATTGATATGTTTGTTCTGTTCTCTGACTTGCCGTTTTCACATTTTCCCACTCACGCTTGTTAGCAGCTCTTATCATCACCCTCGAACGAAGTGAGAGGTGATAATGATTTCGTTGAATATATAAGTATATATATTTGTCTCTCCAGCCAATAAGTGGTCACAGACATTGAGCTTTGCTTCTCATTTTTTTGCATGGAGTCTGGTGGGCTGTGCTCAATATGACCCATGCCAAAAAACTAGGATTAGCTGGCCATAAAAAATGACGGCAATGACATTTATTTTCCACCCAAAAACAAGTAGAAGGAGTTGAGCTATGTTCATAAGATTTTACAGGGAGTCTGGTGGGCTGTCCTCAATGCGACCCATGCCAAAAAACTACCATTGATGGCCATCAGAAATGACAGTAATGTTTTTTTCCACCCCGGGTGATGGTCTTACGCCACGAGGCATTCTAGCTCTCTTTTGTAATTCTTCTGCTTCAAGTCTTTCTTGTCACTCTGTCGCATAGGCACTTCATCTCTCTCTCTATTGGTAGCACGTCTTCGCTCCTGAGGTTGTTATATTCTCGTACATTTTATACGTTCCCTATCCTCTTTCTGAATTAAACGTGCGTTTTCCACTAGGAATAACAACTATGGAGGGAGACGACATAACTCCTCGGCTATATGACCAAAATGGGTTCGCGGTGGCTTTGGCTTTCTCATGGTTGCCTTTTACAGCAGCATCCCCGTGAGCTCCCTTCTCGAAGCCACTTTCGATGTAAGATACTCAATTGCTTGACTTGTACCGGATCAGCAATCATTTGAACAAGCGCTAGTGGGTGGGCGGCACCTGATTTACCTCTAGTTCGCCGAAAAACGGGAAGTCTTGAACTTTTCTAGTGTGGACGGTGTTTACAGCTAATGCAAATGAAGAAAAGCACGAGTCTAATCAAGGCCCCATAGAATAACAAGGACCCCTAAAATAACATGTTAGTCTAGGGTTCCTTCGTTTAATATATAACGGCTAAAAGAAATCTCACCTTGCTTCTACGTCACCCATTCTAGCCAGCCAGCTCTTACCATGAAGTGGCCCGCAAGCTATAGTGCAATATTTCGGTTACGTCGTCTCCCCCTATACTTACTCCGAGTATTTAATGCAAATGCAAATGAAGAAGAGAACGAATCTACTGCTTTACAGCTAAAAGGAATTTCAACTTGCTTCTACGTCACCCATTCCAGCCAGCCAGCACTCCGGCCAGCTCAGTTACTTGGAACTTTTATTGACAAAATTTCAGTTAAAACGGAATTTCAATGTTCTTGAGCTTCCACCACTTGTCGCTGGAGGGCGCTGTCACGACCACTTTTCGGGTTACGGTAACCTTTTTCAGGTTACGGAAACCCGGTTTTGGCGTGATTGCGACACACCCCAGATAGTGAGTAGGAGGATACGAAGAGTGCAGCGCCTGTAGGCAACTAATGGAATCAGTGAAGATGAAAAACGAACTTAGTAGTTTTGTTGTGAATGATAGCATTACAAAGATTGCATATCGTTCTGCTGAGAATAAGGAAGCGTTTGGAGGAAGACGTGCAGCGAGTTGAAAATAAATGCTATAGGCTACATATCCCCCCCACCCCCTCCCTCACAGATCCATCTGTGACAACAAGGGTGTATTTAGAGTTGACCTTCTTGATACGGTCTGCGAAGAATTTTTGCGTGGTTTCCAGCCAAAGGTTTCCAGCGTTGTGCAACAGGAGAGGTTTCTATTTCTTCATCCACGAGTTGAAATGCGTAGGTGAAATATACTACTGTCGACCTCTGATATTACCCCACTCATCAGTGAGGATTCATCATCATCGTCAGTATAGCTTTGTGATATAAAATCACTGAACATGGTAGCGCTCTTGATGGAGGTGTTCGGAGATGGTGAGAAATTCTGTCACGGATCGATGTTGCAACTACAGCATGCTCTGCTATCTCGTATGATTTTTTGCCTGTAGGTTGGAGACAGCTTGAAAGTTGCTGGCCCTGGGGCTAGAAGAGGAGGTTGGAGAATGTGATGCTGCAGTTTTCTACTCTTTTGACTTGCTTTCTGGCAATAGTTTTGGTTGTTATTCAGTCAAATCCAGATGAATTAACTTTAAAGGCGAATTTGCATGCAGCACACCTACTAGGGTCTGAGGGTATGATGCCCCGTAGGTAAGCTGGAGAACTTGGAAGTTTGTCTTATCGTTTAACACGATACGTGCTTTCCATGAACACCTCACTCACCAATAGAGAAAGTAGCCTCGAAAAGTTAATTACCGAAGTTAAAGAGTCACAATATGTAGCTAGAAGGGAGAAAGACGGAACAGCGTTAGCAGAACCTTCCACAACAAAAGTGTCCTGCGAATTGAGGAAGAATTCGCAGAGCTGTGTCTAGCCTGCAGTTGTGATCACCAGGGAAAGTGCTTACAGCTAACAGAGGACGTAAAATCAACGTTGTAAGCTGTCGCTCAGCGTGCTATGCACGTTGATCTGTGGACTCCAGATAACGTTGATAGCACGTCGAAACACAACGTGCTGGGCACGTCCTTAGCACCTTGTGATACAACATGCTGGGCGGTCCCCTAACACGTTGTAATTCAACGTGCTGGTCGCGTCCCTCGCACGTTATGATGGGACGAGCTAAGGACAGGCCCAGAACTTAGTTTGCACGTTTTGAACAACGTTATCTAGAGCTGATTTGACAATGTCAGGTAGCAATGGATGCTGCCATGACGTTGTCATGGTCTCACAACGTGCTGGTCACAACGTGCTAGGGTGAGTGTTGATCGGTGCACCTTGATCTTTAGATGACGACCTGTTTTCTGCATAGAATCAACGTCAAATTGTGAACTGGGAGATGTCTTGTAATTGCTTGAAGCTAAAAATAAAAGAATTCTGGAAGAACTTAAATGACACCACACGATTATAGAAATTAAGAAGTAAACGGTTTACAGCCTTCCAAATATCAATCCAAATACCTTCCTCACGTTACCTTGATTACCCTTCTGATTCTTGGGACGAGGTCCAGGTGGCGTTATGCGCGCCACCCATACTGGGTAGAGGTCATACTGCAGTCTGTGACCAGCGGAATGGCTAACAGCGAGTTATCCCCACAATTCATGTAGCCGCTTACAGCAGGTTTATCTTCCACTTTCAGCAAGTATGAGACCAGTAAGTTTTTCAATTGCGCAGTCTCTAGGCTAGCGGCATTTCAAATTGGACGTGGCATTTTATTTTTATCGGTATTTGCATTTCAGAAGTGCTACCAATTACGGTCTGAGGGTCTGACCTGGATCCACTCGAAGACGTAGGCAGAAATTTCTTCTAGAATTTTCCAAACGTATGTGATCGTAAAGCGGTCGAATCTCCTTTGAAATTGAGCTAGTCTTTTGTGATAGTTTTATCTTACATGCTCCGGATTTTTGCAGTGAACAATCTTTAGATAGCCTCGAGGAGCTCCTAGTCTTTCCGTTAGTTCAGCATTCAAAGAGGTGAAATTTATTCAATCCTCGGCAATATCAGTTGTTTCTATAAGGGGAGCATTGTGTCTGCCTCTCGTAAAGGGAAAGTTCGAAGCACCCTTCCGCTCCATTTCTTCCCATGGTTACAACTCGAGCCACGGGATCTTCAAAAGTGCAATATCTTGTATTCTCAACCCCAAAGTCCCTTAAAATTTAGCCTTCTTTCGATTTCGTTCCCAACTCTCGTCGTGTGGGATGTAGATTCAGCAATGGATGCGTGTTTTCCGTATCGTATCAGTGTAAATTTTGTTTCGTTGAAGGTTACGTTGTTAACCGATGGCCAGTGAAAGATGTTGGTTTGATCTAGTTGTACATTCCATAAGTCTGCCATTGATTGAACCACTGCTACTATCCGTGTGTCATCAGCGAACGATAAGGGAACTGCAAACTTGCATTTGTGCTTCATATCATTTGTTATGAAGCGGAAGAACATTGGACCAAGCACTGTACCTCGTGGGACTCCGTTGAGTACTTGCTGTTGTTTCGACACTTTATTATTTACTAGTGTCCCGAGCCGTCATTGTAAATGACGGCATATTGGGTTATTAATGACTGGTGCACGTGTTCGATAAATGACGGCAGTAAGTTAACCCTTTAGGAAAACCCCCGCTGTCTCCTGTGCTTATTACTGTTCAGAAGGCTTCTTTATTGAGAATTCAGCATTCTGCCTAAGAAATTGGATATATATATTTTTAGTGGTCCGTGCCGTCATTATAAATGACGGCAAAAAATTAACACTTCACCAAAACCCCCATTGTCTTCTGGGCTTCCTCATTTTTCCCCTATCTAATACTGAAGAAAAAGATTCCAAGGTACCCAACTTTTTTTTCGCCTTTTGAAATCTGATTTTCCTCATATCTTATTCGTTCTATTTTTCCCCTATCTAATATTGAAGAAAAAGATTGCAAGGTACCCAACTTTTTTTTTCGCCGAAAAAAAATTGCAAGGTACCCCACTTTTTTTTACATTTTGAAATCTGACTTTTCTCCTATCTTATTCCTATAGAGCGTGACAGGAAAGATATAAATATATAAATAAATAAAAACACAACGTGAATTATTATATAGTAGATAATTACACATTGGGTTCGGTTTGTCATGAAAGCTGCAATCCATCTAAGACATTTTCCACGGAGAGCTTGAGTTTTAGTATTCCTTGTTCTATTTTATCGAAGGCTCTTGAAAAAAAATCTAAATAATTTTTTTTATTACATCCACATTTTTGCCTTGGCTTAATACGTCTAGAAGAGAGTCATGATGCTCATGCAGCTGTGAAGTAGTAGAATGCTTATGCTGAAAGCCATGTTGATTTAACGTAAGCAGGCTCTCTAAATGATTAACTAGATGTTTTCTAAGCACCCTTTCAAACGTCTTCACTACATCGCTAGTTAGGGAGACAGGTCTATAGTTAGCTGGATCCATGCTATTTTCATCCTTAGGAATCGGTGAAATAATTGCGTGTTTGTAGGTGAGTGGAATTACTCCCTCATTAATTGATTTTTGCCACGTGAAGTATAGAGGGTAAGAGATGCTTAGCATGCACATCTTAACCCTCCATTACTCAAATTAATTTCCTCGAGTAGTATTTTCTGCCCTAGTCACTTTACGCACTTTCAATGATTGGAATACAATCTTTCAGCATAATGTAATTTTTATTCTAACGTTTAGGACACTGGGTCTTTAGGACATACATAATATACAGTATTTCGGCAGAATAGTACAAAAGTACTTCACTCACTTGAGTACATGGTAAATACAGATGAAATGCATTTGTTTTTGGTTTGTAATGCACATTTTAGCTTTCAAAATAAGAATGATGTATGTATATATATATATACCTATGAGAAGGAAAATTGTACATATATATTAGCAATACTTTTTGAGAAAAAGGCCATAAAAAATGAAATAAAATAACAATATCTAAATCAGGTGAAATCTTATGGGTCATGTCTAGAACCTGTCTCAACCGTCATTTCCAAGTGAAAATTATTAAAGCAGTTCCTGTCCTTGGTAAACACAAAACTCTTTACATTTCATGCAACTAACGAAGGTTTTCTTTCCACATCCAGGCATTTTAGATCGGTTTTGGAGTGGTGCATATTCTGACCAGTGATTATTGCTATCATTCCCGATACTTCTTTTTGGAATTGGAGCTGTTTTATGCTTTGACTCTTTTTCAGCAACTGGAGAGTCTCTATTGAACGAGAACTCCTGTCCAATTTTGGTTTTACTGGCATCCACTTTCCTTCCCGTAGAAGTGAGTCAGCAAGTGAATGCTTGAAATGTTCAAGATCCAAAATGTCTTTTGCTTAGTCCAGAGCACTGCAGTCTCTTTTGTACAATAACAAAGAATTAGGAACTGCTACATCAAGAAAGTGAAGTCTAAGCTTTTGATAATAGTTCTTGGATCTAATGGTATTGCGATAAACTGCAATCAATGAATCCGTTAGGTCTACTCCCATGAAGGAGTTGTAGGTTTGAACATTGAGAGACAAGTGATTTCTACAACTTCTTTCTTTGACTTATCTAATCTCCTACGTGACCATACTGGATTTCCAGACGAAAATGAAGAATGAATTTTTGTACATCTGTTATATGCGCATTCCATTTTACTGACCCAATTTCCTCTTCGCCAATTGTAGATAAACTCCTTATAGGAGCCTCGACTTCTCTTTATCAGGTCTTTATCTGAGGATAACCGTGCTGAAATTTCTGGCCTTCTGTTTAGTCTCACTGTTGCAAGACAGAAGTTATTCCACTTTATAAGGTGATTTATAAGTTGCTCAGATGTAAACCAATTATGAAAGTACAATATATGGTTCATATCTTTTGGAATAGTTTTTGCCAACTTCACTTCATTATTGGAACTCGCTCCTTAGTCGGGCTCACCTGTTCCGGGCTCAGTTTTACCTGCATACATATGAAAATTATACTTAAAGCAAAGACTTTATAGCCCCACTTGTGGGGCTTGCTATGAATATACTGGTTGAGAGTAGACTTTCCTTTGAAAGGCAAAAGTTGCTCATCCACACATACCATTTGTAATGGTGGAAAGATCGGAATTGGTCTGGCATGTAAGTCAAAAAAGATCTTATTTTTTGAACAAGGGATCATAATTTGTGTAATCTTATGGCACATATTGATCATTGTTTGTAAAGTGTAAATATCGCCGCTGTATAGTGTGCCGTGGCATAAGGGCCCTGTGGCTACACGAAAGACATTAGAAAAGTTACTAGTATCACTCTATACAACAAAGTTACTTTTTGAAAACTTTTTAAAGGAATGCTGAGACTTTTCTACTCGTGCATCAATATTATTGGAACACTCTATGTTCACTATTATCAAAAAATAAATACCTGAAATATGAGGAGTATTTGATTACCACAGGCAGTTCACGCTCCACTAATCTCAGAAGCACGTGACAGTGACACACTACGCCCATTTGTCAAAACCCAAGGTCTTTTCTCTTCATTGAAGTGCAGTCCATCGTGAAAAGGCTCAACTGAACGAATATCAAAGGGATTTTTAATGTCCTTCAGGAAGGACCGTGGGTCATAAGGTTTAAGCAATTTTGCAGGTACACCATCTGGTCCCGCTGCAACGTTGCCTCTGAGTTCGTCAACGGTTACTTTAATGCTTAGTTTTGTGAACTCGAAGTCCGTTATTCTTGGGATTTCAAGTTTTGAAATTTTGTAAACTAAAAACTTTTTTTTAATAACGGCTATGTATTTCGCTCATATTCTAGTCATCATCAACAATTGATCCTGTATTGTTCACCTGTGGCCCGATTTTCTAATGATGTGATGCACAAGCAAAAAAAAATTTGATATTAGTTTTTTGATGGTTTGCTTTTATTTTTTTGCTTTTCTCCCTCTTGTGATCTTGCAAGCTGACGTTCTATCTAATCTAGCTTCATTTTGCACTCGGGTTGTCGCTGGCCTTTTATAAAATTAGTTCATTTCTTTAGCAATCCTTAACAAAATTTGTGGTGTCTACTTTTATCAATTTTTCTCCGGGCTAAGGTATTCATGCAGTTTTGCAGCAGATGGTTTTCGAATATCTCCTGAATTATGTAGAAGCACGTCCTAGTTTACTGACTGTAGCTCTGTATTCAAAACGTTCAAGTTAATATTTTTATCGTGCACCTTCATCGTGACTGGTGATGGAGTTTTTTCGAAAATTTTTATGCACTCTATGGATTCGCATTCGCCAAACTGTGTTATTGCAACAAATCTATAATCAGATAATGTTGTTGCATGAATTTCAATATTCCTTATCAGTTGTGCTTTATATACTAATAGAAAGTCTGAGACATTTTCGTTTCCCGTTCCTATAAACTTAGTAATGATTATTAACAATTATGAAGTCATAGAGACGATATGATTTTTTTTTACAGTTAGATACTGTAGATGTCCCACTGACCTCAATACACTGAAGCAAGGAGATTTGCCAATTGCGCCGCAACTGCCTGGACCAGAATGATAATACCTATGTCCTTGGCTTGCAAATCGTAGAGGTTAACCAAGGGCGTACACATCCGTGAAGGTTCTACCATACAGAATTAAGAGACTACGCTCAAATTCATTATTCTATTGCTTATTTATGTTGCTAGTTTATGAGTTCAAATGTGGTTGACAAGAATTTGATTTAACGGCAAACTTTGATGATATGTTTCTGACCTTATCAAGTCACAAGAGTTGGCTGCGTGCAACTGCTGCAGTTCCAAACACATTTTCTTAAAACATTTTTGTTGAATACAATGATGACGCACTGCTCAAACATTTAACTAAAGGGTGAGATATCATTATGTGTTTGCATTAGAATGAACAATTGTGACAACATCACTCAACTACAGATTATATGTACTTCAAACTTTGCACCACTTTGCAGCACTGATCAGTTGACGATTATATACAATGAGGTGAGGAGGCGAGATAACTTGACTTGGGAATAAAATTAAACGACTGCATACAATATCTGCTGGAAATTACAGATAGCTTTCTGCTTCCAGGAATATAGATGATGTCGCAAAAACGTACGAATATAAGCATGGTAAATAAGCTAAGTAATAAGTGTTGTTGTTCTCATACTGGACGAAAAAACTTATATAATTTCAACATTGTGATTATATCCTAACTTCAAAGGGCCATAGCATTTCTGCTTACGGAAAGTTACGATGACACATGCATGATAAAAATGCCCTATCCATAGTATAAAATTTTCTTGGTCGTAAATTTAACCCTATCTCTAATAGGCTGTGCTACCCCGGTACAAACGCTATTCCTCCGTATGAATACAGTAGGAAAAATAAACCCTTGTTTAAAAAATACCACAGCCTGGTATGGACAAGTTTACCCCTGCTCACTTTATCTTTCATATAGCTACTTTCGTACTTCGAGGGCTACAACACTTTCGTGGGAATTAAAAGCACTACAGCTAACTTGCACAATGTTTACAACAACGTAGAAGAGAGCCATGAATTCTTACCTTCACTGTAATTGTCTCCACCAGTGAGGTTATATTTTTGTCTGTCATTAAGATAACTCAAAAATTTATGGTTATATCTCTATGAAATACATAGAGAATGTTAGGAGTATTAGAAGGAACAGCATTTGGTGAAAATCCCTCCGACTGTTTATTTCGCCGACTATTATTCTTGGTTTCTTGTTGCATAATCCAAAAGGTGACCAACAGAGCTTCATAAAATTTGCAGGAATGGTTTGAAGTGTTATATAAAAGACGCAAATGACCAAATTTCGGTGATGATTGGTTCCCTCTATTGTGTGTTTGAATATATATTTGTCTCAGTGTTGGCTAGAACATAGTTCAAAAAGTAACGGCCGGATAGTTATAAGAAGTATATGAGAACTGTTATCAAAATCATAAGACACAAATGACCGATTTGATTTTTTTTAACATTTTCTTGTTATGCGGAGGTATGTGCTCTAAGGGATCTCTAGTTTACAGGGTGGATTAGAGGCACTGGATATTTCTGATCGCTCGCATACTGTGTGGAACATAGCCAGAGCATGGCCAGAGCAGGTGGAACATAGCCAGAGCATGGCACATTTTCAGATCAGTCTGAGGGCGGCTTCGGTCAGTACCACCTGTATATGTGGCAATTAATATACACATAAGTATGTATGTGTTACTTAGGAAGATTTGAAGACGCACGGGTCAACGTCAGGGAAATACTGGTTTTCGAACCGCTGACGCTGAAATCAGCTGCTTTTGCTTGGCTACGACGACCCCATAGTGTTAGGGTTGGAATTCTGAATAATTTACAAATTTTTACTCTGACTTTAGTACAGAAATGTAATTTCTGTGTCTGCATCAAAAATTGCACAGCCAGTAGCTATTACAATACAGGAAGAAAAAATAATCATGATAACATTCCTTTGACAAATCGTTATTGAAGAGAAAATTTGCAAAAATATGAATTTCTTGATTTAGTCAAAAAAAAATAAACATTTCCGACCGTTCACTATATTTGAGTTTTTTGGTCTATAATATATGTAGAATTATGCAATATTTTTACTCATTAGGGTGCTTACAGAATGAAAGAGATGCAAGAAATCCAGTACACTATATGTACTGTGCGCATAGACCGGGGGAAGGTGTAATATCTAATTGATGGGTAGCGCGGACTGCTCCTAATTGTACAAAAATAATCATAGCGTAAACTCCATCAACCGCTGATTGGCATCTACAGTATTTCAGTGTAAGACATTCTTCAAGCCAGAACGAAAAGAATTGATAGTCTTTCTCAGAAGAAACGTAATATCCAATTTGCTCCCAAGAGCGGCGTAGTAGGACTTCATGTCGTGCATGACAAGAGCGGCAAAAGTTTCCGCCCTATTCTGCAGCAGACCGTTTGGCTGACTTCTTCAGACTGCTTTCGCAATAGGGAATTTTGCACCTTTACTGCGAGTAATGTTGACTGTCCTCAGTGTGTTTGTTGCCACCGTAGAACAAATAACGCATTACATAATACTACAGCATATCGAGGGCTTAGAGCCAGAAGTGGCTATGTCCAGTCTTGATGACATCAGGTTCCTCTCACCAAGTGGGCGCCCGTGAGGTATATTAAAATAACCTCACAGGCCCCCAATTGGTGAAAGGAACCCGATTTCCAAAAAAATTACATAGCCACTTCTGGCTCTAAGCCCTCGATATATATCTAACAGTTCAACTTACAAAATAGGCTAGTTATTGCGATGGTAGCTACCTTTTGTGTTTTGTTTAACATAAAGCCAATGCTATACTCTGTAAAACTGCTAACTTTTGTATTATTCCTCAATGTTGACCCCACAGTATATTTGCTGGAATGAGTCACCACAGCTGCTATCATATTGCTCGAAAATCGTATTGCTTTCAAAGGTACTTCGCTCAATAAACATTCTCAAACACTGTACAAAATTCCGACGCTATGCAGCTATTACTGATCTTTTTTTTTTTTCTTGACTTCAATTACTAATATTTTTTTCTCTGTGTTGCAAATGTAAAAGCTGATAGTTGAACAAAAAATAAATTTCTGCACAGAATAGCTACTTTGTTATAATTGTCTTTAAAAATGGACCGTCATTACCAACTACCAATGCAATATAAGCCATATGTTATTTAAAACAATCGAAAATCTTTGTTCCAACGGCAAGCATCCAAAGCATGTCTTGTCACCATTCCTCTTAACCCCGTAAATTGGTTACTTAAGTAGCCTAGTAAGCTTTTAAGAAAGAAGAAGAAGGGAACTTACGAGAACCAATTATGTGAAAGAAAACGATTGCAACGAGATTTTACACCATTCGCTCCACGCCTATTAACATAGAACCGTCAAGTATCTTCTACATGTATTTTCGTACCACAGTAAGACATAAATAACCGTTGATACTGAACCGTGAGCTGCCTGCTCAAGTGCTGTACGGCAAGGTCGTGCAACGGAACAGTTCCAAGATGCGTCTCTGGGGCCCATGCAGGGCCAACCTTAATGAAATTATGGCTCATCTCTGGGGCCCATGCTGGGCCAACCTTAATGAAATTATGGCTCATCTCTGGGGCCCATGCAGGGCCAACCTTAATAAAATAATGGCTCATCTCTGGGGCCCATGCAGGGCCAACCTTAATGAAATTATGGCTCATCTCTGGGGCCCATGCTGAACCGGCTATAAATGAAGCCATAGCTCAATTTTTAGCGCCCATGTAGAACCGGCCATGAATGAAACCATGGCACTCACAAGCTCGCATACTTCCATGGGTAGATGTTAGCAGAACAGCCCAACCCTAAAGTTCTACGTTTCGAAAAGGAAAGATCAATCTTTCAAGGTACAGATTAGCGCTTAAAGGTTGTAAAACATACATTGATTATCTACTACATGTACTTTTTTAAATAAGCCATCGTTACTTTTGGGAAACACTTTATCCAAATTTAGCTTTACAACCACAGTGCAAGTACCATAGATGTATATTCCATGTAGATATATTCTAAGATTCAGTGGAATGTGTTAATTTTATGCGCTGATAACTTAGGAATATTCCGGTGAGGATCGGTCTTGCGATGCTCCGGTGTCATGCGAGTAACTAACGGAACTAAATTTTCGCTCATGCATTGTATCCTCTTAACGTCAAAACTCTGACCAACTTTAGGTTGTCAATTTTTTATTTCGAGATTTCTTGTTTTATTTCTCTCTCTCTTTCTCTCTCTCTCTCTCTTTTTACTCTGTATGGCTAATGGTCATGCGGTTCAAATATTCATTGCTTTATAATTCTTTTTCTTTTCGGAACAAGGGCATAACTTCCTCTCAGAATTTCTTCTTTCGCAATTTATTCCTCTTTTATAACTGCAAGGGTGCAGGTCATACCTGAAGATATTCGGCTCTCCTAGACACACAGCAAGTTTCAGAATGTGAACTTTTCAGTCGCCCAAAAATTTACTTCTCACTACTTTCCGTCGCTCCAAAAAAAAAACACTTTCATGCAGAACAATGTGTGTGTATTTCTAGTTTCTTTACAGCCCTTGTAGAATAAAACTGCCGTTAAAGTTATGATGACGAATGTCTTATCTTAGGTGATAAAGGGAACCTGATCCCTAAATGCAACCTGACCACTATGTATTTACTGAGCATTTCAGTCATGTGAAGGGTATACCGGGTCTTATAGACAACTCGGAAAAACTTTCAAACTGTGGCAACAAGAATTAAACTTCAAAATGGCACCACTAACCTATGTGCAACATATATTTAGCTATATCCAACTGTTAATGGTAAGGATGTCAGACTGTTAGTGCGTGCAAACACTACATAATGGAGCAGTCAGACGTTCAGCAATCTGTGACTTTTATCGCGCAGACCACACTGCAGCCTGGATTGCAAAATCCCCCCCCCCCCCATTCTAGGCAGACTGTTTACGATATTTCTAAGTGTTTTAAAAACACCAACCAAGATTGCATGCAACGCATAGCCACCCACCAACCAAAGAAACATAAAATTGGGAAACCCCGCTTCATGGCTGCTCTCAAAAGAAGCCCTAATGCCAATCCAACAGTTGCGATGCTAACATTGGCTAAGAAAAGATCAATAATATCCGTACAGTTCACCGGGCAGTGAAAGATCTTGGTATGTCCCCATACGTCCAAGGTCAAAAGCATCTTCTAACTGATAACATGGAAAAGGTTCGTTTGGAGAGGTGCAAGAAGCTTTTGAACTGGTTGAAAACAAACGGGAAACGTAAGTTCTTTTCTGGTGAATAGATTTTTACTGTATATATTTAGGACTCATAACAGACGTTACGATCACTTTTTTGCCTCTTTTAAAACTAAAGTCTATCCTGTAATGACTACAAAGAAACCAAAGAGCACCATGATCTTGCAAGTTGTTTCAAGGGAGTGCGATATAATTACTCATTTCTTCCGCAAAGACGAAAATGTGAATGCCGAATCCTGCTGCAATGTATTGGAAATGGGTAGAATGATGAAGATCAAGGGTCCAAATAATATGTTTATCATCCAACAGAACTCTGCTTCAGCCCATAGGGCGCAAAAGACAGTTAAATTGCAGAGGAGGTTCGAAATCCAGTTTTAGGAGAAAATCTTTAGGCGTTTAAATTCCAAGATCTAAGCCTGTTGGCTTATTATTTCTGGTCGCGAATTGAAGCCACAGGTTTTTTCAATCCCCACAACATTACTAGAACGCTGAAGTTACCGTCTTCGCTTCCTCACCAGGCAGGTCAACTCTCCTGGTACGTCTTCTTGAAGTTAACGTCTTCGCTTCCTCACTAGGCAGGTCAGCTCTCCTGGTACGTCTTCTTGAATTTAACGTCTTCGCTTCCTCACTAGGCAGGTCAACTCTCCTGGTACGTCTTCTTGAAGTTAACGTCTTCGCTTCCTCACTAGGCAGGTCAACTCTCCTGGTACGTCTTCTTGAAGTTAACGTCTTCGCTTCCTCACCAGGCAGGTCAACTCTC
>LQNS02278070.1:3942223-3965232 GCA_001587735.2 Parhyale hawaiensis
GCATCGCAGTTGCGGCGGTGGGGACAGCAGACTGCTGTACCCTCCGTTACATTTTGTCGTGCAACAAATTTGTCGCGTTGCACGTCGCTTGTCTCGCCGGTGGGGCCGTGACCTAAGAAAATACGCAACAGAAAGACCAAAGAGGATAATTGAAAGAGGGAGCACACCCGCGAGGATCGGTAACTCAACGACTTCTGAAGGCTGACGCCTGCTTGACTGCCTCGCTGATTGGCACCACAAATGACTAGATGTCAGTGATTGGTGGAAAAGGAGCAAACATCGAGAGACCGAAAATTCCCTGGGCAGCACTGTGAAATGTGGCTATGTTTATGACTTCCTTTAAACTTTCTTAAGATGGATGATGCAGAGGAAGCAACAACAGAATACAGGGTGATTTTTTTTTTTTTTTTTTGCAGAATGCCTAAGTTTTAAGAGGTGTGATGATTAATGAAGGTTCTTTTAAAGAAGGTGATCTGAATAATATTGCTTTCTATTTTAGAGAATGCTATAACTTGACAGCAATATCGAAACGGATGACGAAATTATGACAAAAGAATTTTATGACCGCCAAACTTACTGACTTTGTAGAAATACCACATTCTCAATTAGCTGTTAAAGAAACTGCCCCAGATTTTGCTTGCACATATACTTTAATGGTAGAATGTAACGACGCTTCCGGTGAAAAGAATTACGTTGATTGTTGTCACAGTTATATGTGATCCTTTCACAGGACTCACGGCATATCACTCCATTTGTTTTGCAGGAGACCTACAACGCTTCCAAATTAACCTGCTACCATTTTCGAACCCGACATTTACAAAGGACCTTGAATTATCTATATATCATTTTTCAACAGATGAGCCATGACGTCATCCTACAGGTGTATCTAATTGACTCAAGTCATTTTAGACATAACCAAAGCCCATTCTATGTTATGGGAGAATATTCGAACTACTTCGAGCACCAATAACACGATTTAGAGAGATAAAGCTAAAGTTTCTGTTGACGGTGCCGGACAAGTCAAGTCAAGTGGGCTGGCGAGATCGACTTTCACGAGCCAATCGAAGGTGCCCTCTACAACAACCGTTAGATAAAATTAGATAGCTGGCAGTAGACGGACCAACAGCCTCATTTCCAGAGACCAGCCGGAACTTACGCTCCCGCTCTCTATGAGCTATTGCCATTATGTCATAATCATATAGATAACTAAGAAAAACGAAGATTAAAGGATTAAATCTCTTCCAAAGCGACGATCACGCATGAACGCGAGAATGATTTATAGCCACAGATATGCGGAGCTTGGAGACGTCAAGTTGGGGCGGAAGAGAGGAGATTATGGATCAAGATGGCTTCTGAAGCTTTGGCCGTTAAGAGTTTGTGACTCTTGGAGGAGACGTTCTGAGCTGTTTAGGGCGCCTCTCATAATGTTTGTCGAGGCGATTTTTAAACGCGTTGACTGTGTCCGCATCGACAACGCTGTAGGGGAGTTTATTCCAAGTTATGATAGAATGTGTTCCTAACTACGTCCTGGCCCGGTGTTCGACGCACGCCCGTAACGCCTACATATATTTTTAACTCAATCTAAAACTTGTCTGGTTCGTGTACACTGACATTCCCGAGCTATATCAGATACACTGTTAGCAATTGTTGATCACGCAATTCTGGCGAATACCTGATCGAGATGGCCGACCAACACCGCCAGGCTTATACCTTCTCCCGTGCGGAGAACCATGGGAGACACCATCTGCTCGGGCATATAGCTAGCAATCGAATTGGGTAATCGAAGATAGAATGAAAACGCGAACAAAATCTGGCGACGGTTGTCGCTTTTTTCCTTCCTTTCTTTTGTCACACTGTATAGTACCGGTTTGTCTAGTTTAGTTATACATTTTCTCTTTTTTTATCATATAATGTGTACTGTAATTGTAACTGCATTGTCTTTAGACTTTATTTTTATTTCTTGTAATACATGTCCGTCTCTCTTTCACTCGTGAATAGGGCTAGCTGGCCTATATCTTCTAAATTTCACATCCCACTTTCCTTCCTATTTAAAATATCAGTAATCGTGTTAACCAGTGTTAACTAGTTCGCTACACCTTGCCTTAGCCGACTGTTTTCTGCACGCTACCATTCATGCTCTCAATTGAAAAAAAAAATTCTCTCGACTCTCTTTTTTCTAGCCAGTCGTTTTTTGCAGACGGTACTTCATACTACCACAAACAAACCTATTTTGCTTTAACTCTGTGTAGCCTACGTTTCTCTTATCATCTCAATCATATTGTGTAGGCATTGTGCCAGTGACTCAGTAGACCATAATTATGTATAACTCTCTGATGCTAGTGTATAGTAATATTCTTCAGTTAGTTTTAATCATGAAAACCTCAAGTGTTGTGCCCTGATCTTGTTAGACACACTACCATATGAGAACAATAAATGGTTTTTCTTTCTTTGTTTTCTTTCTTTCTATCAAAAGGCACAAATTATTAGATTTTGGAGATTATGCAAAGAAAATAATGATTTCAAAGCCAATTTGAATTTTTTCTACCGTTGTCTCGATTGGCGGAGGTATGCGCTCTCAGGATGCTCTAGTTAAAATACATTCTCTGTTCCACTGCATGCGAGAGGTATAAGTATACTCAAATAATTGCAGCACTGTGAGAGGATGTTCCATCCCTCTGAACAATCAGTCTAGTCTTGAAGCAATAATAAGCAATAATTGAGCATCCCAGCGAAAATGTGAGTCAACTTGACGGTACATTCTAGCTTGGAGACTCACATGCATTAGTTCGTTAATTATGGATTGAACGACAACAGTCAGCCTTAGATTGTCTAACTTAGATATATCTTCATATAATCGACTGGATACGATAACTGCGACCTCTCGACCTCTCAGCCACCCTATATCTGGCTTAGTCAGTGCACTTGCACCAAACTTTGAATGTCAGAAACGCTGAAGCTACACTACCACAGCCCTGTCGTGAAGAGAACTTTAGACTTTGAGGCAGTAAAAGCAGCTGTCTTTATGATTTCTGTAATACTGTTGCTGTGCATTGTCACTGCCCTATATGCGGTCATTCATTGTATTAAGCAAAACATCTCACAGTAATTTGATAACGATGTATGATAACTGCAGTTCTTTATCTATGTACCAATGAACATTTTTGCGCTGAGAATGCTCAGGAGTTGCGGCAATGACGTCAGTCAAGTTGTTGTTGTTTGTTGATTCAAGGTCGTAAAATGAAAATTTATTTTGTTTCCAAGGTTACATTTCAATAAAAAATTTACGATATAACAATTACGTAATTTTTTTATTGTAACAGAGTCGACAGCAGCCAGCTGCCAGCAGTATGATGAAAAACGGAAATTTGTGCTGGTAGAGAAAAATCTAATATCGCATTGCCTTCCCTCTCAAAGGCCGGGGACCCCACCGACGCAACAAGCGATGCTGTGCGAGTTTTGTGGCAGCCATGTTGTCTGTGGCCGCCAATAATGCACGGTGTGTTGCACGATCTGGGTTGCGTCGGTGGGGACAGTAGATTACTGTACCCGACGTTACGTTTTTCGCGCAACGAATTTGTTGCGTTGCACGTCGTTTGTTGCATTGGTGCGGCGAAGGCCTAATAGGACACTCAAATGCACTAACTCGCGTTGCACATAATCTCCATTAAGGTCTAGAGGAGTGCCTGGCTGAGGTCGACAGCAGATTATCAGACAGAAGACTCAAACGACAAAATGTGACCTCTCAATTCGCCCGAGTGGATCCCGTGGACAATGAGCGTCACAAACGCCGACGCTGCAATCCCTAGCATCGTAAGACGTAATGTCATTTCACTGATTAGGTAGTAAAACTTGGACACCGAGACAACTAACACCTGTCATAACCTCTTCATTTTAGCAAAATTTCCAACATCGTTGTACTTATTAGCATTACTCTAGTTTAAGAAGTAGTTTTCACGCAATTACTGCCTACGATCGGAAATGTGATCGAAACAAATGATTTTGAAAATGATCAGTAATAGCGGTTTTCAAGACAGTCAAATCACCGTCATTTGTCAGCTAAGCTTCCGACCGTGTTCCTTATTTCGTTCAAATGGCAGGTAGATGCACGGCTTTCTTTATTATAAAAGACTTCAGATTTAAGGAGCTATTATCTAAACTTGAGTGGTGTTGCTGAGTAGCTAACTGACTTCAAGCCTTACAATTCAGCAAGTGTTTGGTAGACAATAGTCGCCCTTACAAGGATAATACAAAGCGTGCAAATAATGTGCTGGGAGAAAAAGTTTATTTGAAGTTTAACTGAGCCTGTCGTGGTAGCAGAGCCGATTGCGGTTCCGTGGAGTTGGGACAACCGAGGAGCAACCGGATGAGCGCGGCCCGCTGAGGACTGGCTGTAGTGAGACCAAGTGCACTAATCTTTGATACGGTTCTGGGCCCTCACCCATGATGCCCTCGGACACATGTTGCACTGAGGCCCATGTTACCCTCGGACCCATGTTGCACTGAGGCCCATGTTACCCTCAGACCAATGTTGCCCTCAGACCCATGTTGCCCTCAGACCCATGTTGCCCTCAGACCCACGCTGACGACCCCGTTTATGCTATCAATTAACTAGTGCTGAGGTGACATTAAGAAATGGAGCATAAGAAGATACCGACAGAGGTCCTGTAGATCACTCACTCGATAATATTAACTATGTTTACTATGAATATAGTTCACAAGCTAACTATACTGCTTGGAAGACAATCCGACCATTACGATCAGGCACAGTCGCGCTCGTCACTCATATCGCCGCAGTCGTCGTCTCCGTCGCACCTCCAAGAGCCGTCGAGGCAGCGGCCGGTGTTCTCGCACTTGAACTCACTGGAGCCGCACGCGCCTGTTGGTGGAAAGTAGTCAATTTGACTGCAAGCCCATAACTGGGAATGCGAATGCGCTCGTGCCTACCACGAAAAGATGTCCACTACGCTCTAGATCAGTGCACGAGTGGTCGACACTCGACCATAGATCATCGGAGCTATGACATCAGAGACAAAAACTTTAAGTGATGTCTGTGACCCCTACCTTGACCGCTCATATCAATAACTTAATCAGTACTCAGAAATAGAGTGCGAATGACAGATACGCTGACGCCGCAGTCCGAGCATCGCAATAATTTGCCAGCATGGGAGAGAGACGAACGCGTGAACTTCAGAGTGCAAACGCAACACTCCAGCATATCGGTGCGGCAGGCATAGATTATGAGACAAAATTAGGATATTTTACTAGGTGTTGAGGACTGCCTTACCGATTAGCAATAAAAAATTTATTTTATTCGACTTAATATGGTAGTTAGACTTGCATTGAGTGATAATTAAATACTGCAACATAGAGTTAATTAATTAATTTGTAGATGTTCTACTCCTGAAGCTGCTCGTATACTGCTGCAATCACTAAGTATGAGCGAAACTTTGTCATTGATCGATAACCTATACAGATTTAAATGCTCATGTAATCTTAATAATGATAGGAAAGAGTTTAAAAAAAACTCAGTGAAAAATTTATAAAAGTTAGTGGGTATCTTGTTTTCTCTTGCAAAGCTGTGTTTAACGACCGCAAAGCGGAAGATTTACCTGAAAAAATTGTAATTAAAAGAAAAATTGGATTAAAATAACTATCGAAAAACTCACAATGGCGCTCGTCGCTCCAGTCGCCGCAGTCGTTGAGGCCGTTACAAGCGAACTCGCTCCTGGTGCAGTTCCTGTTGTCGCAGTGGAAATGGTTGTCCCGACAGCCTGGAATGAAACAAAAAATATCTTAGCCTGAACCATTGCTATTATAACGGACACTAGAGAATTCTTATTCATACTAGCTGCAATAATTAGTTGATACAGGACACATTCGATTGGGTCGTCATCAAAGTCAATCTAAGCCGATATCACTTCACTTGACTCATCCTGAAATGCGGACACAAGAACTGTAGCTTCATCATGTTGAATCGTGTTACAGGAGCTTGGAGCGGCCCGGCTATGTTGAACTCACTAAAATTTTAGTTTTACGAAATAATAATAACTTGAAAACATGCAACTGACTGAGAGTCGACGCCTGAAGCTTCAATCAACGAGGCGAAACCAAAATACCTGTCTGAAGATTCATACAAGTTAAGCCTCAAGGGTTTAATTTCGATGTCCAATAGAACACGGCCATTGTCAATAGAGCTGCAGGGCTCAGAGGATCCCAATGACAGCAGTTGATTATATACCCNGGGGGGGGGGGGGGAGTCGGCTGGCAGCCTAGCCTGGAGGCAGTGACTGTATCCACTTGAAGGAGACTGTCAGACTTACTACTAGGATCTGACCATTTTATCAAACCAGTTTGAGCATTCGCGAATTCCTCTACAGCTTGCCAGTTCTATAGGGGTTTCTGAAATTTTGCTCTGCTCATATCTTAGCCCCGCCCACTGCCTGCATATAGAAAAATCTCAGAAATACCCACAGCATTGGCACCGCTATATATATATATATATATAGATGGAATTTGGCAATGCCCAAACTGCCTTGATAAAATGGTTAGTCTATAGTGGTCGTACGGACTTTTCAGGGGCACGCACCGAAGTTAGAATAGGATCTTCCCGAACGTATCAAGCAGTATCACCATGAACTCTCCACCTAGGCTCCAAAACAGAAGGTGCAGTACCCCCTCCAGCGGCTTACTACCATCTTCTGTACATAGGTGATGACTAGAGAATAGTCGAAACGTCAAGGCCAGTATTGGTGAGTCACTATTACGCAGCACCGACAATGATGATTATGTGTAATGCTTTGAGAATAGGTTAATAATCACCCGGGACAAACGTATAAATTAGATAAAGCCTCCTTTGAATTGCATTAGAATATACAGAACATTTGTACACATATCAAACATGTGCCGTTAGGACAAGCAAAGTAGGCCTAGGAGGTTCAGTTGGGCATTGAATCTCCTCGAAGTAGGTAGTCTCCAACCTGAATATGAAATACTTGTACTGGCACTTTTCTTCTTCTATGCCAAATTATAAATATAATCAAACTTAGTTATAGTTAGCATGATTATATGGCAGAAGACTCTTTTACTAATGTAAATATTTTTGTACACTGACAGATATTTCGCTTACATTTAGGACATCTTCAAGCAAATATACAGTTATTACTATCAGTATTAACCACAGTACCCATTAGACTGGTCTAAGCAGTGAGTCAGTATACGATTGCATGAAATTTATATCTATCAGAATACAAAATGAGTAGAGATTTCTCGCTTTACCCTCAGTCCCGTTACTCGTATCGCATTTTTGACGGCGTTGTGACTCACTGGAACAGTCGCGCTCGTCGCTTCCATCGCCGCAGTGGTCGGCCCCGTCGCACCTCCAGGGCCCTATGAGGCAGCGGCCGGTGTTCTCGCACTTGAACTGAGTCGAGTTGCACACACCTGCCCAAACAAGAGTAATACAACGAAAGTAGTGTATAAGGCTGCGAATTACCCGTTTTTGAGGGTAGGTTCCCCTCGCGCCGCCGGGTGATCGCGCCGCCCCTTCCGGTTTCCTAGGCCCCGCCCACTTCCGGTTTGCGCCCCCCAGACCCCCGCTAAATCGGTAGTGCATTGGCCGTTATAAACCGGAAGCTCACGCGCGAGGGGAGGCGCGAGGGTAGGTTACCCTCAAAAACGAGTATTTCGCTACACTATGCACTACTAACGAAGCTCCTCAAACAGAGACCCCCGAAATTGTGACAGCTCCTGAAATATGTCCCTGAACTGAGACAGCTCCTCAAAGTAAGACCCTGAAACTGAGACAATTCCTTGAAGTAAGACTCTGAGACTGAGACAACGCCTGAAATACGACCTCGAAACTGAGATAAACTCCTGCCTAAAACTGAGACAACTATTTAGAGTAAGACCCTGAAATTGAGACAACTCCTGAAACAAGTCCCCGAAGTTGAGACAACTCCTGAAAGATAGTCCTCGAAACTGAGGAAGCTAGTGAAAGTGAGATCCCGAAACTGAGGAAACTATTTATAGAGTCATATGTCGTGAACTGTAGCAATAGCGGGCATATTAAACGTCAAGTAAATATGTTTAGTAAAACTTAACCGATACAAAATTCAGCTGCAAAGCTTCACGATTTCATATAGTGTCACTCAAAAGAAATGCTTTACGAACGTAGGAGATCCAAGCAAGCTATCGAACGGGGCATCTTCGAACTGAGACGCCTCCCGCAACTGCTGCAATATGCCTGCCTGTTAGCATTTTAGGAGCACCACTCTATTTGATTATAATATCACTTAGTTCTCCACCAGGTGAAAATATCATTTCTTATTAGACTAGGAGTGTAGTACGATATTTGAACAATGATGAAAGCCCGTCGTTGTCCAAACTGTACAACACGGAAAATACAATGAACCATTCTTTTTCTATATGAAAAAACATGACGTTAGCAAACTTATACGAACATGTAGGCAAGTATCAATGCATATATAACAAGAGCACTCTGAGAGCGTATACTTCCGCCAAGTGAGGCAACGGTAAAGAAAAATTCATATTTGTTCTGAAACCATGATTTTCTTTGTATCAACTCCAAAATTTAATCATCTGAGCGTTTTGATTGTATTAACATTTTCTTCAATTTTTCTGAAGATCCGTTCTTATCTTAACTTTTTGAGTTACGTAACAATCATTATGATAAACATGAGTCAAACATACAAACGGGCTAACCGATCTGCACCAAAATTTTTATATCTTTTAACATTATTAACAACTATAAATTTCATAAAGATCCATTCATTATTTTTTTGAGTTATTGTGCTAACGAGAATAAACTTAAAAACAGTGACATACGAAAGAAAGAACGGATTATTGCAAAAATTTTGTCATTTCCTCTTCGTAATATACCTAACTACTCGTTTAAATCTCATAAAAATCCGTCCATAACTTTTTGAGTTATGGCATTGAAAAAATTAGGCAGACAAACAAATGGATGGACGGATCTTTACCAAAAGTTAATCATTTGTTCCTCCGAACATACCTAACAATCCCTGTAAATTTCGTAAAAATCAGTCCATAACTTTTTAAGTTATGGTGATGACAGACTGAATAAAAGACAGACAGAGAGACAAACCCGACGAAAACATAACCGCCTAGGCGGAGATAAATATCATCGTAATGCTAGTGACTCTAGTGTCCATAGTTACGGGTAGGGAATATCCAGCAGGCATTAGATATCTATTTTCTGAAAGATGACAGTATCATATTTTCTTCCCACCAATACATTGAAACTTGACAATACATAGAAACTTGATTCATATTCTCAGGTTTTTTCACGAGACCTCGTTTTCTTTTAATTTAAATCGGTGTTAATTATTCGCACTCCTGCTCTAGGTGACCTGTAGTAAGCACTGCAGATATAGGTCCACTCGACTAGTGTATGAAGAACACGGAACAAATTACATGCAGAAATTATGAAAATTAGTTCTGCTAGGAGCTTTAAATAAGAGGCTATATCGCCACATACATGATACGAATCAGCTTATTTGCTAAATTTAAGTGACAGAGATATATGCCTTCCAAGTAGTTGTGAGCAGCGATGGCAGTAGTTGGATAGCTTTCATACTATTTGTATGTAAATATCAAGTGCTTCACTAGTCCACAATTCCGCTTCAAGTTTCGAAGACTAGATACCCCATATAAAAACTAAATGACTTTCACTTACAGCAGCAACAAACATTGCTCTTTTATACCCAAATCCTGTCGGATATACTATATCCTTAAGTATACACATACAGCAATGTTTGTTGCGTCATTAACTAACTTTGTAAAATGTAAACCCCATCAGACTCCTGTTCAAATTCGCCTCTTTACTTACATATATTATGTAAATTTGCCGTAATGTATAGACATTGCTCTGCATGCACAATTATGCATGAGTATTTTGAATTGCCTCTAGAAGCTTGCCTTATGACTATAGAGGCCATAGTACTTCCTAAGGACCATTTTAAATAATGCTATTCCTACGAGAGACCAACGTTTTAGATGGTCCTTATAGGATTACTAAGACTGTGTATGGTTTCTACTGACTGACATTCACGGCGCTGCATCGGTTGTCGTATGCTAAGTGAGCAACCAAATAGTCCAGTCAAATGGCGGCGCCGGAAAATTTGTATCAGGAGTGCTTAACTAAAATGTGGAGGTGCTTCGTTGCTATGGGAGACATGTAAGTTGGTTAGATCGTAGCACTATTGGAATAGGGTTAATAGGTGGCGGATGGGTTTGATTCATTAATGGGTGGTTATAGCCCCAAACTCCCCCCCTCTCTAAGCTTCACCACTTGCTCTTTCTAAACAAAAACGAAATTTTCTTACAGCCCAGTTCATCGGTCAAGTCGCCGCAGTCATTGCCGCCGTCACATACGAAGTCCTTCAGGATGCAGATGCCGTTGTCGCAGGTGAACTCGTCGCTCTTGCAGCCTGTCAATAGGGCATACTCATCAGTTATATTTAGTGTCCATATTTGCAGAGATTACAGCCAATGCGGGCCGTGTACTGTGTAGCCGCTCTCTCCAGCTCAAAGATTAGCACCGTTACAGTCATAAGTGCTGTCCCTAAATCTACTGAAGATGCTTGGATTATCGCTGCAATAGACTATCGCACTCATCATCACCATACCAACAGAGAGATGTAGACTTGTAAACACGAAGTTATAATCGCCTAGACCCTACCATTCAGCCAGGGAAACCTAGATATACTAGTTAGTTCTGTAGAATAAGCCCCTCTTCTGCCCAGAGGAGCTAACGGCTGCAGTCGACCACTAATCGTCTGAGCTATGACGTCATGTACGGAACTCTTGAAAACTAGCTCCTCTGTACCGTCCCCGTGTTTGGTTGAGTTAGTGCCTCATTTAAGTAGACTGTGAATGCTGCAGCCCAGCGCAGTAAGACTCCCTTCACGGCTTGAGAATTGAACACCAGACCTTTGCGCAACAACGCGTAGGCAGCAATTTTCACAACTAGGCCAGCAAGGGCATGAAACTCTGCTGACGAGAACCACCCACCTCTGCACCCACAATAAACCAACCTAAGCCTGCTTCTGCTAGGATGCTTTAACTATGTTTGACACATACGAGCATTGGTCAATAGTCAGCTTGTAACGGAAAGTAAGATTAAGGAGACTTGTTTTTACTTACCTACTGGTGTCTGCTCTGTAGCTCTGCAGAACATCAGGACTACCCACAGCAGCAGTGCAACGTTCTCCTGAGGGCACATAAGGACACGGTAAAATTGAAGGAGAAATAAGCCTAGAACAATTGCCTCATAGGTCTCCTCTAAGGCGTAACGGCACTAGTTGCATTAGCTCTCAAACTAGGGGATACAAATTGTGCATTTATCACCCACCATTATCCGAACGGGTGAAAGGTCGAGTTGGGTAAATAAACCAATTTATAACGTTTCAAATTAATAAAGCGGTGAACAGTTAAAATTTCCTGTATTCTTAAAAATAGCAGTATATAACAAATCGAAATTGGAAGAGAAAACTGCGTCGTGGGAAAAATAACCTTCACGGGAATTTTTAGACTGGCATTATTTCCTCAATTTATCAGCCGAATTATCAGCCTTCTTAGTGGTAGCCGATCCTACGCCACTGCCTCAAATTCGACTGAAAGTAACGCAACCAAAGCATCTGTCTCTAATTCCGGACTAGCCCTGCTTCTCAGGCTCTTCTAAACTGAACTTTGTCAGACAGGGATGACCCCTCACTCATACCACATTCAATATCAGTTTCACCTTCTCACCTTCATGGCCCGGATGTAGCAGCAGCTCGAACTTTAGGACAAGACAAAAATTCAAGAAACGTTTAAGGCTTCTGAAAAGAAAGTTGAAGAGAGGCTTAAGCTAACTCTATATATAATGCTCTATAAAGCCGGGTTTACACGTGAACCTTTCTCCTACGGAGCCTTGAGATTTTATCGTTCAATAGTTAAAGCCTGAGGTACAGGCGTGCAACGGCTACATGAAGCATTATCGTATTTAGTTGTAGCTGTTCCACCCTTATGTAGCGTGAATCATGCGAACAAAACTTCTTTACTGGTGTTGGTAATGACCTAATATGCTTTATATGCAGTCACAATAACATTAGAGAGATTGTGAATATGCGATATAGCGAAAAAATAGGTAGAGTAATTTCGTGGCCAAAATGTGTTTGTACTGCTACTTGACTTGTAACAAAACATCGATATAAATCGGATTTCCTAGACTTCTACATTATCAAAATCGTAGATCAAGCGATCAAGAGTATTGACTTATTCAAGTTGATATAAATGAAAATTTCAAGCTTTCACGCTAGCGTGCAACGATATCCGGAACATTCTGCGTACAACTGCTGGTGTAGTGACAATTTTCCACTATAACGTGAGACTTTTCTGGCGCTGTCGTGAGAAGTTTCTGGTATCGTGAGACAAACGATACAACTTTAGGCAAGGCCTCCTAAACTTTAGGCCTCTGGTCTCTACGTCACGAAGTTGGTCCGTTTAGTACAATCCCTGCTTATCTGTCTAGCAAATGCAAACTGTGGTAATTTGCATCCTCTTAGTAATTGCAAGAAATCTTTTCATGCAGGTATGCCCGAAGTATGCAGAATATGTATCAAAAATACTGGGCTGAATCTAATAACTTGTTTAGGAACTATACCTACGTGATTGGGCAGTTTTCAAAGTATACACAAGAAGGAACGTGATGCACAAACGCTTATAAAGTTACGGTAACGTAAACTGTACAGTTCCTTGAAGAAGTACCGATATCGCGGCTCAGCTTTTGTCACTTGCTAATACTGATCTTCATGAAGTTAGGATCAAAGTGGTTTGAACCTCCAAATTATGCATACCTAAAATTTAGACAGACTCAGATATTAAATGGAAGAGTAAAAATGTTAATCTTCAGCAGTTACATGGTTGCACTCGTGCCTGCAGCTGTACAGTTACGATGCTTGTAGCTTTACAGGGCGTTTGAGCATCCGGCCCGGCTGAGGCCTGCACATTAAGAGGCCTTGTTTAAGGCAACCTTTTCATTCGTACCTCACAACAAACTCCTCTACTGCCCCAAATTAATTGCATGTATGAGCTACTAAATCCTAACGTAGTTAGTAACACTTCACTATGATAAAATTGAGTTCAACCACATTACATGCATGGCCTCATTTTCATGCTAAGGTGAGCATGTGACGCATTACATTCTTGTAGAGCAGTGAACACTTACACTTATTGAACTTTGGTACAATGAAGATAAACACTGACCGGCTTTGAGTACACTGAGTAACCTGCTGCTGTATAATAATTATCTCCGGCTTAATTTCTTGAATAAATCGCATAGTTATGAATAGTTCAAATATACAGCTACGTTGCCGACTACACTAGTACACACACACACACTGTTGTTTTACGGTTAGAACGATTATTTATCAAAATTTATCAAAATATCTCTTTAACTTGTACATAAAATCAGAGCTGCAACACTGTTAAGTACGATTATTATCAGAACTTCAGAGACAACGTGTCTGTAGATTGCGACATGTTTTAAGTATCAGTGTCTAGCTACTAGGTAGATCACACCTACCAGAGTCACATGTTTTCTACTGTTCTACAAATTTTCATAAGAACCGTACCAAAGTAAGAGTTCGGAATCTATATCTCCTTAAATTGCACATCCGCAAGCTCCTTCACAAGCGTTCTCGACGAGAACTACAATAAAATAAACAAAACAAAAGGCAAAACAAACAAGGCTCGTAGTTTAAAAAGTTTTTGCGCAGTAACTGCCTCTATACAACTCACCTGCACAACTGGCGGAACGTCGCGTCTGCAGTCTTTAAGTACTGCATCTGATGGAGGAGAAGGTAATGACAGGCTGGGGCCCTGTTGTCGCCTGCGGGGCAACACGAACCTGGCTATAACAAAACGCTTCGTCTCAAGCCTCATAAAGACCTTGAATTGGAATCACAAACACGTGTATATTGCAAAGCCTGAAAGTGCCAAATATTACATCTTAGGAAGGAACTGCACGTGCGGTTTTATGATAAGCTCGCCATCGCTAAAATTTTCATCATATATATATATATATATATATATATATATATATATATATATATATATATAGATTAAAAGCCAAGAAGAAAAAATTATTTCGTGTAAATTCGGGCCACAAATTACTCGTTTTTGCGTAGAGTTTTGGTAGCAGTTCAGCTTCCAAGTTCTCCAGAAACGAAATTCATTGACAGGATATGCCATACAACAAGTGATTTTTTTTCTTTTGAGCTCAAACATAAAGCTTGCAGAAAGTGTTGAGCAGTCGCCAAGACAAATTTCCATGGGACTTTAGTGACGCTGTTAATAGTGTGGTTGAATGCGTTACTACCAATAATCAAGAGATAAGCCTCTTCGCGCTCATAATTATACGATATGTCTAGTATCTTTTAATTTTATGTGAGAATATTCCAGATATCTTGTTCCAATCTTTCGTGCTTTCATTCAGTTCTGGCACTTTTGTGCACGTGCTTTTTAGTGAATATGGAAGTAGTCAGGTTTTGAAAAGCTAAGAAATTTGGAACTAAGGGCAACCCCGAAAAACATTTATGTAAACATTTTTATATCTGTTTATTTCGCTAGATATAAAATCGACTTATATCTATGGGGAAAAGCTTTCATCACAGGCCAAATTAGTGCCTTCGTCAGGGTCAAAATCTACAAATGTGACCCCGTTTCCAGATACGATATTGAGATTTTATCTAAACAACAATGTACATAAATTGCCACTATGAGAAAACGCTAGACAGGTGTCTTACCTACAATATAGAAAAGATTGACTAATTTCATGAGAATTTATTGATTCAAATAAGTAATTTGACGTTAAAGTATCAAGTTTTAGGTAAATATTTAAACGTGCAAGTCTTCCGCTGTAAGTGTCAACAGTTTACATGCACAGTACATCGTTCTTGCTGCATCAACACCTGGCACTATCCAGAGATGGGCTCATCCTATACCTTCCACGTATTTTAACTATAACTAGAGAACTCTGAAAGCGCATACCTCCGCCAAGTGAGCCAACGGTAGCAAAAATTCAAATTGGCTCTGAAACCATAATTTTCTTTGCATAAACTCCAAAATCTAATCATTGTGCCTTTTTATATTAATAACAACTTGTTCAATTTTTTTGAAGATCCGTTCATAACTTTTTGAGTTATACTGTTAACAAATGTTATGACAAATATGAGTCAAACATACAAACGAACCAACCGATTTGCACCAAAATTTGATCATTTATGTCTTGTACCATTACTAACAACTCCTAGAAATTTCATAAAGATCCATTCATTATTTTTTGAGTTATTGTGCTAACAAGCGTAAGATCAAAAACAGTGACAAACGAACGAACAAACAAACGGACCATTACCAAAACTTGGTAATCTACTCTTTGTTATATATTTAACAACTCATGTTAATTTCATCAAAATCCATTCATAGCTTTTTGAGTTATAGCATCGAGAAAAATGATGCAGACAAACAAACAAACAAGCAAACGGATGGACATATCTTCACCAAAAGTTAATCATCTGTTTCTCTTAACATATCTAACAATCCCTGTAAATTTCATCTAAATCGGTTCATAACTTTTAGAGTTATCCTGGTGACAGACAGACAGACAAAGAGAATAGACAAACAAAACAGACAAGTGATTGTGAAGTGAAACAGACAAAAAGACAAACAGACAGACAGACAAATACGACGAAAACATAACCTCCTTGGCGGAGGTAATTAATTCAGAGAGTCGAGTCAGAGCCTCAGCCTGGGTACCTATACATATCACCACTCCATGCAATTGTGTGTTCTTAATAAAGCTGATTTATTGATTGAATAATGGTATAAGATCATTCACGTTATAACCAATTCAGGGTAGACGGATGAGCTCCCTTATATACACGCACCGCGCTCTGCCCTTGTTATTTTACCATAATGCACTCGGCAGCACAAGCAACAATCTAGGAAGATGAAAACCCATGACAAGTTGATGTTATATAGATTTGATTATTTGATAACTATCATGGTAGCAGCATGCTTACGTTCGCAGCTCACAAGTTTTGTATCGCAGGTTCGATGCCAACCCAGGCACGCGAACTCTCTGCTAGTCTAGGTGTGCTGACTCGGCGGTTGTGTGCATGCACTGCGCCATGGTGGAACTTGCCTTCCACAGAGATGAGGGTCGCGGGTCATTTCAATCTTCCGTCAAAGTGGCGCCATAGTTCTTGGTGACCCAACCCGAGGGCGACTGCAGCCGCACTTACTCCGTTGGGGGCAGTGGGCGTATATCCGCAGCACAAACCAGTGCATGTGGGTTTTCCCTGTTGAGGGTGCGGTCAAAGTCGACTTTATACCTTTGCAGTAGACACACCAACAGACCCATTCCCTGAGAGTAGCCAGAACTGACATCCCGGCCCTCTATGCGCCATTTGTTCTGAGGGGTATCAAAGTTCAGTTTTCAACAGTATAATATGAACACACATGCTTGCAGGTTTGCAGCAACATATGCACGTACCACCAGGATATAGTTGAATTAGTGCCTGTTGCTCTTTTTTTCAAATCAAATACTTAATTTTCCTGATGAATTTTTATTTTCCATTTACCCATAATGTCCCACACTAGTTTTCACTTTATTAAGTGCATCATAATACGCTAGGACTGAATGAGCGCATGACTGCGCTACTCAACAAGCAGTACAATCGAGCAGTGAATTGACTCATGCGAACTCTTGCATATAAGCTTCGCTGGGGTCGTTAAAAAGTTCCCTTAAACGAAACCTAGGCCACCTAAATCGTAAATCTGTTTCTGGATGAGCCAAAAATTCTGCTAGGAACACGACACTGGGAGAAAAGGAACTTATTATTGCAAATCCTACTGTTCAAAAAACTCTACAAAATGGGGAAAACAGTATAACTTTTGTAGCTTTTATGCTTAATGCTTCAGCGTACCTGAATGAAGCAACGCACGGAACGTTTTATTGGTCAGCATGAACCCGCATGAGAAGGGTACACCAGCCATTGGAGCAATGTATCAAATTAAAACTGAAGACATGCTGACCAGTTTCTAGTTTTGATTCCAAAGCTGAGATGATGTCAGTGCTGTTAAATCAAGAGTAGAAGTTAATAACGATGAAAAATTGTAGTAGAATTGTTTAAATAAATTTTAACATAGTTAATGCTGTACTAGTTAGCCTCTTAGTTAATGTAATCAACACACGCAAAATAGATTGTTTAGTTTTTTCAAGTGTTCTAAAAAGATTTTTTTTAGTCGGTACTAAACTTATTACGGATTATTTTTTCTCACAAATTAATTCGAGCGCTATAACAAAGGACAATATGCACTGCCATACATTGTGGTTTAGCTGGGTTTTTCGGATGAATCACTATAACCTTAAATTTAACTTGGCAATACAGCACTTACTCTACAGCACAGAAATTCATGGATAAATATTTTATGATGAGAATCTTTGCTGCTAATTCCTTCTGAGCTCCCGTCTGGGTGGACACACAGAAATTCCGCGGTAGCAATCAACAGTACAGATCCCACAAAGAAGAGCTCAGGTAAATAATATGAATAATTACAGGGCTTTTATGAGTTGCAACAGATGGCCAACTTCCGTATCATATGTATGTTAGAGTTTCCTTATTTACGGAAAGTGACACACACACAGAGGTGTATACATAGGAGAAGCAAACCTCAATTCTTTCTCCACATTGTCGGCTAAGGTTTGGAATTTGTTGCCGGCATCGGCCTTTGGTCGTATTGGCTTGCAGGCGTTTAAGTCAGCTGTGAATGGTTTTTTGCTTGATTTCCTTTAGCAGCGTTTTGGGCTTCACGGTGTTGCAAGATGCTTCATTTGGGTTGTATTACCCATCCGTGAGAGCTCAGACGTGAAGTTTTAATAATAATAATAAATCGAACGACTGGAATTGTACGTCGAGAGTCTTCAGAGATGGCTACGTTATTATAAAGAGCTTCAAAGGTGCATCAGTTTTCCAGATAAGAATGGAAGAGCGAGGGACGTGAGAGTTTGTGCTAACAGTATTTGCGTCATTCAAATACCGCATAAAAATGTGGGTTTCAAATATTAGTTTGGTAGCGGGGAGCACCCTTCTTCCGTTGCTATGCAGAGCAATGCTTGTTCGAAAATCGGGAGTGTTAGAGAAACATGGATAGCCATGTCCCTTGTGACGTCATAACAATCAACAGTACCTTTCTGCCAAATATCGACCCCCCCCCCCTCCCCCGTTGAGAGTGTGATAACGTCACCAATAGTAGTAAGTATAATGAATTTGTCCCTTCAAGGCCTCATCGGCATGAAGCACTTGTGCCTCGCATTGCCTACAGACTCAAAGAAAGCCAGATATGCAGCGTGCTTAATATACTAAAGGGCGATATTTTTGTGTTACCAGCAGAGAGTTCAAAAAATAAACGAATTACGATTTGCGTTTTGCTCGGCGACAGGATGCCCGCTGGCCATATCTGCCTCATTAGTCGCATGGCTCCGAAGGCCGCAGCGCAAAATAGTAACTGACGAAATATCTTCTGTGTCCCAAGGGTCGTTCGCTAATTAGTGCCTTAGATAACCATAGTCACTGCGACACCTGCTGCAGGGGAGCCTTATCGTTATCGTTGTGTCCGCTGCTGCTTAACGAACAATGGATAGCCCAATATCACCTTATACTCAATTTTAGCTAATAACTTGAATTCTTATAATAGACCAAAATAAGCCGAACAAAGAACAATACAATTTTCTTCTGTAGCTAATTTTCCCACGTTCATGCGCAGGCGGGCGCGTTATTGAATCCATTGCAAAAATAAAACATTAGTTACTTAACGAATACGACAAATTCTATTGAGTCGTAAAGTACTAGGAAAGTAGACTTCACAAGTTCATTGTCAGCAATAACTATAGCCTCCCAATTATACAAACTAATCTCATACTTGAGCAAAAGCGTATTTCTGGCGGATGCGAGCTCCTCGATGTTTATCCAAGCTCATGTAGGATTTAACTCCAGTCTTCTCACATCACCTCACTTTTCAATTTTCCAGCCGGTACCTGGACTGAAAACTCGTCCTGTCAACAGCCATGACACCTAACCTACGCAACACAATCTGTTTCAGAACTACCATCCTAATGCTGTGATTTTTTCCCGGTTCTTTTTTCTTTCTTTTTTTTCGTCATCCATTTTTTCTCCTCTTGTTTCCCCAGTCCTCTATATCCTACTAACATAATGGCAATAGCTCATAGAGGGCCGGGGCGTAAGTTCCGGTGTCTCTTTGGGAATGGGCCTCTTGGTTCGTCTACTGCCGCCTATCTAATCTAATATAATCTACTCAGAAACACTGGCCAAAACCGTTTACAAGTTATGGAAGAGATTCTCACACAACGGGAAACTCAGGTTAATTCACAAGGAACTGTGTCGAACCGCATTCCCCACTTGGAAAAAACTGAACCCTAGCGCCTCACCAAGTCTACGCTGGTCAGAAGTACACCTGCTGGCTTGCAAGCCGTCCCTAACTTGTAATAATTCAAACTGTGGATGCGTAAATCGCTATTGAATTCAGTGTGAGGATTTAAAATTCAGTAAGCCAAGATTATGCCTAACGAGGACAAAACAGGTGGACCAATTTCACATCAAAGTGTTAGGGAACTTTCAGCGTTTTTTAGATCAAGGCTATAGAATACGTTTTAGGAAAATTGAAGAATTTGCAAAGGAATGAGCACACAGCCTTGACTTGTAACAGCTTAATGATCTCTTACTAGTAATTCCTAAACAGCTCAACAAATTTCGTCCTTTTTAGGCATTATGGGCCCCTTTGATTAGGTCCATCATGCGTATATTTTAGGGAGCTCCATCCCAGTAAGAATATACAAGTCTTGGCATCACTTACCCAGCGGTCCCGAGTATCTTTTCTGCAGCAGCGGTTGCAGCTGTCAGCAGTTCCTGCTGACGAAGTTAGTTTTGTAGAGTTAGGTATAGGTTCTCAATATTTCTGTTCTGCGAGGTGGGCCGCCGAATGGTGGTAAGCGACCCATCCCACGGGGCTCTTAGCTACTCCCGTGTGGGGGCCACAGAAGGAACTCTCCCCACTGGTCTTGCTTTTGTCTTCTTCTTTTTTTTTTTTTTTTGTTCATCTCTTAGAGATACTTCGTGGCCTTTTTGCGCCAGCAGTAGCGCACTTGGCCAACTGAGACCTTCCGGCAGGTATGTCGTTGAATCATTTTTAAACTGATGGGTGCGACATCATAAACTAAGCCCTATTGCTTGGATCACGTCTTGTTCCTCAGGTGCAGTGGTAAAACCAGAAATATAAATAACTAGAACGCCTCCTGGCATAAAACAATCACCCGCGGTGGGAGCAAATTTCATCGCCATCATTTTTTATGGCCGGCGAATCCTAAGTTTTTGGTGCGGTCACGTCGAGGACAGCCAACCACACTCCCAGCAAAAAATCATGAACATAGCTCAACTCCTTCTACCTTTTATCGGTGGCGAGCAAATTTCACCGCCGTCATTGTTTATAACCAGCTTATTCTAAGTTTTTGGCATGGGTCACATCAAGGGCAACTCACTAGAATCCCTGCATAAAATCATAAACATACCTCAACTCCTACCTGTTTTTGGGAATTTGGGCGGAGAGTAAATATCATCGCCGTCATTTTTTATGTCCAGCTAAGCCCAGTTTTTTATATGGGTCACATCTAGGTCAACGTACCAAGCTCCCCACAAAAAATTATGAAGATTGCTCAACTCCTTTGACCACTTTTTGGGTGAACAGACAAACAAATATATATATAAATATATATATATAAGTTCTTACTTAAATCTTCAAAAAAAACATTATCACCTCTCTCACTTCGTTTGCGGGTGATAATAATGATAATAAGCTGCCCATTTCCAGTGCGTGCAGCAACTGAGCCTTCGAATCTGAACGTGTTCACAACTGCAAGCAGCAGTGATGATTACGACTTGTTGAACTCAATTTCACACACTGACCCTCAGCTGGATACTCTTGCGACACCCAAAACTAAATCTTATGCCGTAAAATAGAAATTTGCCCCTTCTTGCTTCCACCACGGGTGACGCAATTCAGAAAGCCAAAGCTTAAGTTTCTTTGTGAAGTTTCTAACAACTCAAGTAAGCTTAACTTAGATCAATTTTTGATGTTCAATCGGGCGAGCTTTAACATTACCTAAACCATGAAGCTTGATTCCATCCCAAGGTCATTGCATTGCATGAAGCGAAGGCACCGCATTACAGCCGGAGTCTGCAGCGCCGCAGGCGACAAGTTCGCCCAGACTATTATTTCAACGTCCATCGGACTTCGTACTTAAGGACTGTAGGCGCCGACGCTCCGACAGTACTCAGCCATCAATCAGCCAGGTGAGTTGCAGGTAACTACTGCGTGTAGATTCTTCACTACGTGCACTGCCCATCTACCTTCAGCTTTCTGTATCTCATAGAGAACACTGACGAAAATGGTAGCGATTCCTATCAATTATTGCCGTATAATTTTTGCAAAAATTTCTTCAGCAAAAGAGCTTATTCAAAACATCAGGTATACACGCATATTCTACACCTCACTCGTGCATGCGCTGCTAAGTATGAGGTATCTCTAGGCCCGGATGCTTGAAACACGAAGTAACATAGAGATACGTAATGTCGAGGTCACATATGAATTCGCATGCTCAACTGGCTGCTAGGATGTGCAGCTCAAGAAGACTTAATAACTCTACATATTAAACTTACTTTGTGCAGCTTGCATATGGTTTCGTGTATATTTGAAAATCGGTAGCACAGATACGGTGGTATTAATAGCGAGAATAATTGTCCTTGGGTGCGTAGGTTGAGCATAACTGTGAGTTCAAAATTTGTACTGTTAGGTGCTTCACCGACAAAATCGACGAAGGTGATGGAAGAGGATTTGCCTCAGACACTTTCATAACTTACAGTCCTAAACGTCTGTTTTGCGGATGTTCCTTTGTTATCTATATTGGCAACATATGTTTGAATACAAAGTAAAAAAGAACTGCATTTTGCAGTGTAAGAAATAATCTTGTGCATATTACCCCCACCCTTCATAACCAGCACTGCAAGAGGTTCCAAGGCTCACGAACACGGCTATTTGGCTATTCTATACATGATGCTTCACTTATCTTTTTCACGATAATATCCCAAGGGTGGTGGAGGAAAATATTCACGCTAACGTAAATAAGGTTTTAGAGTACCACGATCAGGGTAAACCTCTACAATTGTGAATGTCTTTCCAGGACTTACGAAGCGTTGCCTGAAGTTTCATCTGGTACTGAAGCCTGAGCTGATACATCTACGCCATGAAGGTGAGAAGGCTTATATAACATGAAGTGTCATCCATTGGCCCGATTAAGTCGACTCAGCAGAACTCAAAAAGCTTGACTTGTTTGGACCTACAGACAAGTTTGTTGGTTTCACCCCTGTGAATAGAGGTTGAGGAGTTAACCTTTTCCTGCACCCTGGGCAAGATATACCACTAACCAAATTATGTCCTGTATTTCTATACATGTTTAATGAATCTATCTCTACTGCACTCTGTGTCAATGCCTGCGTACACACCCAGGGATCGAGTACGAACGCATTCTCTCTACAGGCTGCCATTCATTCGTAATCAGATGTAGTGTATGCCAGAAAGTCAAGGAGAAATTAATATTTTTTATTCCCACATTAAATATGTGCAGGAAAGAGCTAATCTGAAATTAGTTACCCCTGTTGCACCAAAAAAATTATTTATTGATCGCCTATCTCAAACGTAATCCGATTGCAGCTAAAGCCTGGTTTAGACGTTCAGATCAATCGTCAGATAAATCGTCAGACCTCTGATCGGATGAAAACTCCGATCGTGTGAATGGGTGTTTTGGTCGGACGATGCATCGTCCGATCGATCTGTTGGTCGGACGCGCGTGCTTG
>LQNS02278070.1:3971795-3993042 GCA_001587735.2 Parhyale hawaiensis
CGTCTCCGTCGCAGACGCAGAGCTCCGTGACGCAGCGGCCGTTGTTGCAGGAGAACTCACCACGTGAGCACGATTCTGTCCAGGGTAATAATTGTTTCATCATGGGCACAGAGAATAACTCTATCATTATTATTCTCTTGCAACTAAAATCACATCTGCAATGTTCTGTATAAAGAAACATGACCTAAAAGGTAAAGTAAACTTGACCGCTTCCTTAACTGGGAAACCCGCACACGCACTGGTTTGTGCTGCGGATATAGGCCCACTGGCCCCAGAGGAGTAAGTGCGGCTGCAGCCGACAACGGGTCATTAAGACTATGGCGCTAATTTGACGGAAGGGTCAAATGAGGAAAGCAAGTACCCCCACCGCGCTCTGCAAGCCCACAAGTGCCGAGTCAGCACACTTAGATCAGCAATACCGCAAGAGCTGAGCATATCCGGTAAATTCTTTTGATTGTTTCTATACTTTCTTGGCATGACTTTCAAGCGTTTTAAAACAAATATTTGCATTTTGACTTACAGGAGGGAAATTTTGTTAACCCAAACGCATGATGACACAAATTGCTCCGAATTGATAAAATATTAAACTTACACGAATCAGGCACATTTTATAGCATCACCGGTACAGCGAGCAAAACCAACGAAAGTTGCAGTATGAAACTATTGCGGTCACTTTAGGGGCTAGGTATGCCAGTACTGTAGGTTCTTCGAGTCCTATGAGGCCCGTTGCAGTTGATAGTCTTTTCACCAGGACGTCCTTTGTTTTTGCTGCATATGAAAGAAAACTCGGGGCATATGACAGTCACTTCGACAGGCATCGGTAGCAGGCCACGGTCCATGCATGTTTTACTTTTGACGAAGGAACGTGAGTCTTCGGGTTGATCGTATCTCGCGTATATTTGCTGATATTCAGAGTTTTACGCACACAATCACCTAAAAATTTATACAAGAACAATTATTGTTGTGGTGGCAACCGCATTTTAATTAGAAGTTAAACGTGCTTTTTTACTGAAGTATACAGAATTTATGCGAGTCACCGTCTTCAAATTTGCATAGCGGTACTTGGTAACTATCGAGGTCAGAATTTCGTATAATGATCTGTTTTTTATCGGCCTAACTTAGTTAAATTCTCTATCAACCGTGTCCTCATTTGTTCATGACACATTTAATAGATCAGTCAGTTTTCATTTTCACTCCACATGAAGTTGAGTAGATATGTTGAAAGTTTGAACATTCCCTGTGCCCTGTAAAAATATATGTATTTTTTCTTATTTTATAAGCATCGTTCCGATCCTTATGCTCGTAACTGTACAGCGTATGCTACGTCTCAGGTAATTTACGGGGATGTATACCTGGCATGTCGTACCGGGAAAATTTCTTATTCGGTGGTACAGATGAAGAAGCATCAACGACGTGTGAAAAGCGTCCTGTTAACAATTTCTCCCCACAAACGCTTAGAATGCGGGCCCAGGCCTACCCCGCCATTCTTATAAAAAAGGTAGGCCAGAAGTAACTGACCCTTTCAATTATTAAAATTAGGCATAGCTAAGTATATTATTAATTATTATTGATTAATTATATTCAAACCTAGTGTTATTAAACCAAAGGAATGTTAATTTTTCCAAAAGTAAGTGGTAACTTCCTAGCATTCACAGTTTTTTCTTTTATTAGCTACTTTTGATCCACCATTTACAGTAAAAGGGTGTTAATACTGAGTAAACTTACGGGGCTCGAGCCTCCTGCCCGAAGGTTTTCGGGGTGTCTGCTCTGTATCTCTACAGAACATCAGGACCGCGACCACCAGTAGCGCGAGATGTACCTGAGGAGACAGAGACTATAAAATAAGACAACAATAAACTACATGATAGTGTATAGTATATCGGGTGCTTGATAGGCTTCCCTGTCTTAAGCATAAGCAACAGACAGACAACCCTGAACATCATATCCATAAAGAACAACCTTTAAACATGTCTATAAAGAAAAATCCTGAACACAATGTCTATTGAGAACAATCCTGAAAACCTTATAAAGAAAAATGCTGAACGCCATGTTTATAAAGAACGCCAGCCCTAAACAGCGTTCAACAAATTGTTGCCACAATGCGCGTAACTGCCGACCTCTGGCAAAATAGACATTTTTCAGATAAGAGTATAACATACAGTATATTTAATGCTGTCAATTTCCTGCTTTAAACATATAAATGGGTCATGGCATTTTAATAAGCAGTCTTGCTTCCCGCATGGATAAGCCTTGGAAATTGTTGGTGCACTGCTATGGCACCAAATCTGCTCGGCCTTCATGTCCCACAAGTCCTGCCAAATCCTTTCCGAGTGTCAGTAACAGTGCCTTAATTTACATACACATACTGTGATACAATCTAGAATATATATATATATATATTCACATAATTGTGAGACGGTCGCATTTTCGTTCAATTTAAAAAGAAATAGAGATGAGAAAATTGTCTGTAATAAATAAAATGTAAAATGTAAAAATCAAAACTTAAATGGCTGTCATAGATGCAGTGACAGTCTCAGAAAAATTCAATCAACTGTAGTTGATAACGATAAAATTGAATTGTATTCAAATATACACAACAAGCAGAAACTACAGTCACTATACTCACCGGTTTCATTGTGGCTGGATCACTTCACGTAGTTACTACGATTTCTTGTTTACGATGGTCTGCGTTCCGTAGATGGACGGCCACTTAAACTTCCACTGCAGCGCTTCTCCTGAATGTGCAGAGTCGAGTCTTGGCTCTCTGTGCAGAGGCTCCGTTGGATGTGTCCAACAAGGGTTGAACTCGCGCCTTAAATACAGTTGGCACTGACCTTCAAATGGCGCAACTAAGTGACTAAAGATTTCATAACAAGCAACCGGTTGGTTATTGCAGCATGATAGAAAATAATGAGTTCAGCTTTCTTCTGCCTAATCATATTTTGCACTATTTGCAGTGCCACATGTGTCCTCCTTTACCTTTCGTTGAGGTTGAACCAAGGGCGTAAAGCATCCGGGACAATCAGTTGAGCAATGGGCATGCGAAATTAGATTTGTTACTCGAATCTTATGTCTACTTTGTGCCGAATATTTTACATACCTATAAGTTATGTGCGTTGACAGCTTTAATATTGCACTGTACAAAAAGAATGTGATGGTCGTATATACAAATTTTAATCATTTTCCGGTCAAAGTCAAGCAGAATACGTGGACTGTGCTCATACTTACTGCAGGCCAATATTGCTATATGTCACACGTGTTTAAGCAGCATTTATCTTCATATTACATGCAAGTGTTGTGCTACAGCTGCTGATGCCCGTGCTTGCGACGCGCTCCTACCTATAGATTCTGCCCATTTTCACGCGGGCGGCCGCTCTACAGCACTTGAGTTTTGCAGCACTGGAAACTCCGCAAAAACAGATGTTAAAGACACGCTATAGGGCAGCCACCGATACAAAAGTGGGTGGATTCTGGGGAAACAACGCGTAGCAAGCACGGGCATCAGTATCTGTCTTACTATACGTAATAAAAGCATTAAAATTTGATTAGAAAGCTGACTGTATACGGACCAACAGGCCCACTCCCAGAAAGCAGCCGGGACTTGCCCTCCGGCCCTCTATGAGCTATCGCCATTAGTTCAGAATCATGGAACCTTGTGGGGGAGAAAACAAAGAGGAAGAAGAAGGAGAAAACAAGAAAGTCAGGCGAGGTCTTGGTCGCACAAGCGCAATTAAGTACTAGAGATCCAAGGAGCTAGGAGACGTTAAGTAATTTAGTCTTGGCTTGAAATACGGGTAACGGTGGCCTGGAACCTTTGGCCTTTAGGAGTTTGGTACTCCTGGAAGAGGAGTCCAAGCCGTAGAATCTATTGTTAATCCGGCAATAAGACTCTTTACATCGGCTTCACTACTGATGCATGTGGACATTTGTAAACAGAAAAATGGGAAATATCGTCAAGATAATGTTTTACAAGAAATGAGGGTACGAAGCTGAGAAACCCTAGAATTCTGTTGTTTTCACTGTTAAATCATGACTTTATTTGAAATATACTGCATGTTTCATTAATATTCACTGATGCACTTAACCGATCTGAAACGTCCACAACACTAAATGAAGCGTCAGCGTCGTCTACTAGCTAATTCATTCAACACTCTATAACGTCCGTTGATTAAAACAAAAGGATTTATCCTAGTACTTATTCAAATACATCATTGATTGTCAGGTAAATAAAGAGAGTTATCTTGAAACACCCAAGCATTTGAATCAACCAATCGGTACGCTACTCTAAGAAAACTATGCAAAATTTGTAGCTTCGTGATTTGTCGAGAACGTTTTAATAGTCTCAACGAAGCCAGCTTTGGCTGGCCAGCTATCGTGATCACCTGGGAAAGTGCCGTACTAAAACTGGAACATATTACGATGTCTTGTAATTATTTGAAACTGAAAAAGAAAACCAAAAGAATTATGGAACGAGATGCATTGTTGCATATACATAAATCGCTAAAATGATCACAACACGGCAGTAGTAGGTATGTAATGATGCAAGATGCTACTTTTTGAGGGTAACCTACCCTGGCGGCTCCCCTCGCGCGTGAGCTTCCGGTTTATAACGGTCAATGCACTAGTGGTGTAGCGGGGGTCTGAGGGGGGGGGCAAACCGGAAGTGGGCGGGGCCTGGGAAACCGGAAATAGATGAAGCCGGAACTTACCCTCAAAAAAAGAGTATCTCGCATCATTACATACTGCTCACGGCTATGGACACAAGAATGTAAACGGCTTACAACCCTGAAAATATCAGTCGAATTGATAGTAAAATTCATAGATGACATCATAATGATGGAGGTGGTACTGGTAAAACAGAAATCTGCAAATAAAGGATGATGGTTGGCAGCTTGTTTCACGATATACTTAGAAGAAAATATCAGACATTTTCCAGATCATTGGATTTTGGGGAAATTATATATCCTTTTCCGACAGAATAACTATCGACTAAGACCTACGCCGAAGCGCAAATTCGGAAAATTTTATGAAGGCAAAAAAGGTCTCTTGTCCAGCTGCTAATCATAATTGTGAATTTATAGAGACATTATAGATGACGGTTCAAACAAGTAGTCTAGAAAATAATTAACTACAGGAATTTTGCATAGAATATACGGACTAGCCTAATGTAAATCGTTTGTACAAGCCTGATGAAAAAGAGTTGGAAAGCAATTAAAAACTATAAGAAAAAAAAAATCTTCTCCATTCGGCTTGTATAGCGGCCAGAGAATTAAGGATGCCAAATGAGCGATAACCCGTGCATTCAAAAGGAAGGAGTATCGTTAGAAGTTATAAATAATAATAATTTAATATCGCGTGTATAGTGGATCAAACCAACGGATTTTTATTTTACCTTCATTTTAGAATTAACAAGATCTGGTACTGTGAAGAGCTAAGCAAGTAGTTAGTGCTCACAGTCAAAACGAGAATCCGTCACCGTACCCCCTCGCCTCTCGCTGAAGGAGCGCCCCACGCAGTATAATTCTATTGGCAGAGCTGTCACCGTCCAAAACTAGAACCAGGGACCCATAAGCACCCGTACAGAGTCGCTGTCACTCAGCCACCGAAACAGCTGGACAAACTTAGCCAGCAAAAATTTTAAATGATAATTGCTCCAAATCTATTTCTCTTCCGCTTCTACGCGGAATTACCCTCGTTTTTCCTAATATTTATCCATATGATGTTTTATGCTGAGAACATGATGCAAACAATTAGGGTTTTCAATCCAGGTACGGACTGGAAACCTCGTAATCCTTGGATTTTAAAGAAAGGTATCGGGAATTCCCATGATCCAAAAAATTCAAAATTTTATCATTTTCACTCTAAAAGGCAAACACGGTCCAATGCCATATGTGCAGGTATGAATATCATTCTCACTACGGTACTGATGCATTCTAAGCGTGAGCATAATTTCCATTTATTCTCTCGTAAGATATATAATATCAAGTGGACAAAGCTTGTAAGCTGCGGAAATAACATCTATGACCGCCTGACATGTACCATTAACTTCATTGAACTTTTATCTATGAGTTGTTGGCCCCACTTGTAACTTTAGAACAGTCAAGTATAACATGGTCTAAGGCTGAAGTAATGTACATTTAAGACTAAACTGATGATAGTTATTTATTTGTTAACCTCCTGCGCAGATATTTCGCTGAGGGTATTAGAAAGAGTTAATTCTGTCCTTCAATGCATTGCGTGGGCGCCCTTCAAAGCACACAATTAGGAAGTCACACAGGGGACGCAAGAAAACTTTTTCTTTTTTTCCAGTACAAATAAGTGTGTGAGTGACCTCCATATACTCAAGCAAGGAGACTTACCAATGCTGCAGCCGCTGCCTGGGCCAGACATTTCCTGATTTACAAAGTGAGAAGGTTAACCAAGGGCGTACTTATCAGCTAACGTCCTGATGCATAGAAATAAGAAGCAGAGCAAGCAAATTTATTATTCAAGTGTTTAGTTTATTTAGCGCGCAAACTTTGTTTTTGATAATATTCTATAAGCTTCGAAGCTTTGAACTGTGGTTTAGCAGCAGCATTCGCACGTTTCGATGATGTTTCTGACTTTATCGAGTAACAATAGTTGCCTCGGTGCAACTGGTTTAATTTTTAACACATTTTATACCTCCGCCATGGCGGTTAGCTTTTCGTCGAGTTTATCTGTCTCTTTGATTGCCTGTCTATCTGTCACCAAGATAACTCAAAAAGTTATAGACGGATATCGACGAAATTTACAAGGATTTTTAGGTATGTTAGGAGGAACAGATGATTATATTTTGGTAAAGATACGTCTATTCGTTTGTTTGTTTGTTTGCCTGCCTCATTTTCCTAATTCCCTAACTCAAAAACATATAAATGGATTTTTATAAAATTTACATGAGTTGTTGAGTACATAACGACGAGTAAATAACCAAATTTTCTGGGATGATCTGTTCCTTCGTCTGTTTTTGCTGTTTTAAATCTTATGCTTTTTAGCACGATAATTCAAAAAGTTATGAATGAATCTTTATGAAATTTGCAGGAGTCGTTAGTAATGTTAAAATTATATACTTAAATGATTAAGTTTTGGTGATGATCGGTTAGTCTGTTTGTTAGTTTGACTAATTTTGTCAGAATGTTGGCTAGCAGCATAACTCAAAAAGTTTTGAACGGATATACAAGAAAATTTCTGAAGCTGATACTAGTGTTGCAAGGTACAATTAATTTGAATTTCATGGTGATAAAAAATTATAGTTTCAAACCCAGTTTGAATTTTTCGTTAGCGTTGCCTGCTTGGTGGAGGTACGTGCACTCAGAGTGCTTTTGTTTAAAAATCATTTTAGGTTTGTGCAATGACGATGCACCGCTAACTCATTTAATTCAAGGCGGAAATATTATTATGTGTTTCCAAAAAACGAAAAATTATAACATTGTACAGTGTGCTCGAATTTTGTACTAGTTTGTAACACTGATCCGTTGACGACTACACTAAGGTGAGGAGACAGGATAACTAGTCTTGGGAATAACATTAAACAACTGGATACAAGTTGAACTAGAATTTACAAACAGCTTTCTGGAACGAGAAAGATTACATGGTATTGTCAAAACGTAGGAACATTAGGCTGGTATACGCTGAGTATTATTAAGTGTGCTTAAAATATTATGTCAATGCCATTTTTTACGCCAGCAGAAAAAGTAAAAATTCTATTCCACTATTATAATGTCTTAACTTCAAAAGACTATTACATTGTTGCTTATGGGAAAGTTGCATTTCAACATACATGATTAGATAGGCTCTATAATAGACCACACTATTCATTGTCTGCTCACTGCAGTCATGCCTTCCGCAAATGGGCCTGGAAGCGCATATCTGTAATCTAAGAAAGTGCACTTTCTAATTAACCTAGAGACCCCAAACAAAAACTAGTATATCCATAAGTTTGTGGGGAAATACAATTTAAAAATATAAAAAAAACAGATTCCTCAAAAAAGTGCTAGTGGGGATGCTAACCGATTTTATAGATGCCAAAAATTATCTAAAATTCGCTATACATCAAAATTTCGAAAATTTTATGACAAAAATCACATGCAAAAGTAGTGCACAGAATTATCTTTGTTACTAGAGGGCCCAGCCGTCAACAATGACGGCAAGAAATTTGTTATTAGGCTTTTTATTATAGCAGTTCGCAGTGTGAGTTTTTGCTGTAAAATAGGTCTAATGCCTGCAGCCGCGTGATCTTCCATAACTAAAACGCAAGTTGTACTGTAGTGAGTTTTGCGAGAACATAAAATAACCGGTCCCCCCCCCCCCCCCCCCCCCCCCNCGCTCCCCCTCATCTGGCAAGATAAGGCGCGGATATCAGTTTGGAATTGGTCAAACACGTTGAGCTTAACTGAGAAAATATATTTCAGTGAAAATAATTCACTGGAAATGTGAAGGGCTTACCGTAACCTGGATACCAACCGATAGGTAAACCTATAAGAGCGAAAGTTTGGTGCGATTTTAGTTTAATAGATTAGATTAGATAAGCGGCAGTAGACGAACCAACAGGCCCATTCTCAAAGAGACACCGAAACTTACGCCCGGCCTTCTGTGAGCTATTGCCATTATGTTAGTAGAACATAAAAGACTAGGGAAAAGAGAAGAAAAAAAAGAGGAGGAGGAGGAGGAGGAAGCTCAGCAAAAGAGACGATCATGAATGCACGCAATCATGATTAATAGCCACTGATATGTGGAGTTAAATATGTCAGACTGTGTAGCTGGAGCGGAAGAGAGCGGAAGACGGATTAAGGAAGCCTCGGAGTCTTTGGCCGTTAAGAGTGTGCGACTCCTGGAGGAGAAATCCTTACTTAGCTGTGAGGGATGGCTCTCCCAATGTATGTCATGACGATTCTTAAACGCGATGACTGATTCCACACCGACAACGTCGGAAGGGAGTCTATTCCAAATGCTGTCTATGAAATACGGAAAGAACTGCTGACTTAAGGTCGTTCTTCGAGCTTTATGCTTGAGTTTTTGACCGTTAATTTGCCAGCGATCGTTGAGGTCTCTTTCGAAGAGTCCTGCTGTAGGTACATCGTTGAAGCCATTTAAATACTTGAATGTTTCTATTAGTTCCCTCGTGAGTCGTCATTGCTCGAGAGAGATCAGACCCAGTTCATTTAGGCGACATTCATACGGCTTGTTTCGCAGCTGAGGTATCAATTCCGTTGCTCTGCGTTGAACTCTTTCCATGTTATCGATATCGTTGTTTTCAGTGTGAAGTTTCAACTGCTACGAAAATATTCAGCTTAAGAAAGCAAAGGTGACATGGTTGATGCACGATAGGAATGAAAACCCCTAGAAAGAATGAGCTTCTCGAACTCCTACAAAGAAATTTAGCTAAATCATATAAGATAAACTGTAGCTTATGCCCGACAGGGTCAAAAACTCTATCAAAGATGCCAACTTTCAACTACCACGCTCAGAAAAATTATCACTGTCATGTCAAAAAGTACTGAGCTAGTTTTCAAAGCCAAGCGAGATTCAGAAAAATGTATTATTTCCAATTTTGACCATATGTTTCAGAAGCTATATATGTCACCGCTACTCCAAGGGCTTGAATTTTATGGTATCTCAACTTGTTTTTCCGTAGATGAATTTTCTAATATCTAAATCGTCAGCAGCGTGACGGAGGGAAGGACCAACCAAAAGAGAGAGAGCGAGCAAGCAAGCGACCACCAACTGTCTATTATTACGTTATGGATCGAGATGAAATACAGTTCATGTTTTACCATTTGACTAGTGGCGTCCTGGGAGAGGCGTCGAAGGGGCGGTAGGCAGTGCACTCAAGTGGAGACGATGCAGCGTAAGCACGTAAAAAGCTAGACAAATATTTAGGTCGTATAAGTTTATTGATAATATTACATTCAATTTGGGTTACTTTAATGCAAGTCATAGAATATAGGCTCACTACCAATATGTATCAAATACACCATACATGACTGTCCACTAATTTTTCTTCATTTTTGCACATATGATGTGCCTGACCTTCAACTGATGTAGCTCATATTTGAGATAAAATATGTTTCTAATTAACTTAGGAGCTGCAATCAAAAACCAGCATATTCCTAGTTACATATCGGATTATAGCGTTTCGAGCTTTGAAAAACTCTTACATCATCGTGCGTGTGCAATTTCCGTGGCGTTGTATCAATAATCCAACCACACCATCACATTCAGAGGACTGTGTTCCCTAGTATGATCGAGACTGTTCACGAAGAAATAAGAGGAACGACGATGCACTTTTACAACAGGTAACAAAATGGGTCAATTCGTTCTAATTTTGGTAACTTGTTATTTGCATTATTTTAATTGATATTCCCTGGTTCAGCAATTACTGCTTAGCGCAACGATACTAAATAAGCTGCACTAAGCAAAACATGGCACACTTTAGTACACCATATATACTTATCAGTTATCACCCTGTATATTCAGGCCCTACTGTGAGGAGCGATGGCTCCTTTTCCGGCTAGTGGCTATCAATGTTACTACACTCTGTGTTTTTGAACATTTAGTGTGTTTCAAATAAAAGACAAGACATTGCAATGAAAATATCAAAGCCTCTCCGGTGTTTTAGATTCCTTCCAATATATCTCATTTCTAATGAAACTTCGCACTCAGGATATTTTCCATTTTTCTGCACACAAACGCTCATGCTGGTAGTATTTTATCATGTGCATCAGTAGTTAAACGGATGTACAAAGTCTTATTGCACAGCTCATAATAGAAGCTACAGCTTGCATCTAATTCTTTTGAATGTTATTTAATATAGAATGCCCAGGACTAGAAATTTTTGCTTATAGTTTCTCTCTTGGAATGGGGCCTGCTGGTCCGTCTACTGCCAGCTTTCTAGTGCTTGAACACGTGGGACAAGTAATAAGACCTGCCTGCAGTAAGTACGTGCGTAGCCCACTTATCCTGCGTGGCTTTGTCAGTAACAAATTATACACGTGTGTTCGAAACCATTACATTTAATACTCTTTTAAAGCTCTAAGATTATTTGAAAAAAGTTTGAACACAAGTAGACAAAGCATTAGTATAACAAGTCTGATTATACTCTCTCATTGCTCTACAACTAACACTCATGGATATTTAAGGCCTTTGGTTTAATCTCAATGAGTGGCAAAGCGGGACATGACTGGCACAGAAACTGGGTAGAAAAAATTATTAGGAAAAAGAAAGATAAACTCAATCGCTAAGGCTTTCTACCCTGAGCTGTGGTGGCTTAGTGGTAGCATGGCGGCGTGGTGATATGTACATACATAGGCCCTAGTTCATATTCCTGGTTCGACTTTTATTACTGTGTAGGACGCCAGGCAGAAGTGGGGGAAGAATAAAGAGAGGGGTCATAGAGTACGCAGTTGGAAACCTGCACACGCACTTGGAATTCGCAAGCTGCAGCGGAAACTTTTTACATGCTGCAATAACCGGTTGTATTCTCTGAACCCTTCAGGAACTGATCGTAGCAGTAGCTGAAGAAACTTGTCCCAAGGCCTGCAAGTGCGGGTTTTCTGTAGACTCTAAGGATTAACGTAGAGTTTCGATTAGTTACTGCGTACTCTAGTTAAACTAATGAATCGTTTGATTTGTTCTCGGTAGTGAAATTTATATTTGGATGTTTTTCTTTCAAATATTATAGAAATAAGTCAGAATCTGTGGGGTTTTGGAATATGTTGAAGTTGTCGTCTACAAAACGTTAATAGTGAATCGGTCTGAAGTTACTTGGGCAGTCCTTAAGCCAAGCAGTTTCATGATGGCATAAAAAATATTAACTTGAGTGGGCCAAATTAAGGAATGTTCTTATGGCAGGCTGGTTCATGTTTTAGAAAAGTTCGTAACATAAAAAATCTCGTTATAAATTATATCTCTTGTTTTGTGTACGGGTATGTTTGTGAACAAGGAGGTAATATCTTTAGAAAGGTCGTGTTGTTAGTTAGGATCCTTCTTGTGATTGTCTCATTGTGAAATCTCTTCATATGTTGTATCGGCCCTTCCTCTGACACGTGCAAAGTTAGCCGTCAGATTACTGATTGGGGTGGTCGAAGTAAAACCAATGTACAATCATGGCCAAACGTTTTGGTGGTGATGTAAATTTTGTGTTATACAAATTTCGTTGCTGCAATTTCATGGTATTGAGACATTATTTCTGAACTATAGTATGGAGAGTGACCACAGGCACTTTTAGGGTATAAAAAAAGCACTTTATTACACAGAAGTAATTCATCACACATCTACTGAATTGTAAAAACCTTGAAGGCGACCGGCTGTTTTGCTGCAAAGAAGGCTTCCCGATGTCTGGCATCGAGTGTCTGGCGAGCGACAAGACCGAATTCTATTGAGGACTCTGTTACGAAATCGTGTTGCCACCAGTTTTTGGTCTTGTTCATAATTTGCTGGTTGGTGTAGCTGGTATTACTTTGCTGGCTGTTTGAGAGAATCCTAGTTATAAGTTGAAGGCTTCGAAATCCATTCAGCATGATTTGAAGGTGACTGACTCTTGATGTTCTACGGGGGGGGGGGATGTATTAGATACAGGTAAGATTAAAATTCTGCTCGTGTCTAAGTCACGTACAGTGAGACCTGCTTTCCTCCCACTCATACTGGATGGTGTGTTGCTTCCTGTGGTTAACAACGCCGTAATCTTGCGTGTCAATTTTGAACCTAAGTTGACGTTTGAGGCCCACATTTGGTCAGTTACCTCACGGAGAGCGTATTTTTAATATTTTTGCTTCATAGTTTTGCCGTATTATATGTATACTGATACTATCAACTGAACTGTTACTTGCTTAAGGTTTGCAATGTCGCCGTCGGCTACAAAGAATTGTAGATTTATCCTGGTGCTTGTGGATAAATAATGGATATTATTTCTGCATGCCTATTCACAGACTAATGTATCAGTGACAGTGTTCCAGTCTACAGTGGAATATAGCCAATAATTCTAGTACTAGATGCATGTTGGGTTTCTGTAATAATTGACCTTGCCAAGTTAAGTAAAGTTTGGTAAGTTAAACTTGACTTGTCCTGAACTTCACACAGGTTTGTCGGCTTCGCTCATATGAACCAAGGTTCAGGGGTTAGTACTTGACCAAATAACTAGGAAAAAAACTATATTTTCCACCATAGAATGGAATTTTCAGCGCTCTCAAATTAAGTTGTCTGGTAGTCAATGACTGAAACTCGATTCGAAAGAACTAGAAGAAACCGATAGGTACCTGTTTGAAGTTCCGGTCAATAAAGATGCTGACTAAAATTATCTATTCCCTTGCCCCTTGCGCCAATCAATAGTACCTAAGTTGTGAATTTAGCTTCACCTGACAAACAATATTCCGTTTTTTTGTTTCTAAAAATTAAGGCTTTTACTAATATCTGAAGAGGTCAAGCAAAGATATTAGTTGAACTGATCACGCAACTTTTATTGCTTATTACATATACCTTAACTATTTCCTTAAAATTCTTCATGAGTATGATTATTGTTTAGCTATCAATCTGCAGTTGATAACTGTTTGACGATATCTTGATCACAAACGGGCCAAACGCTGTTTAGCTGCAGTCGTCGATGTGACGTCATAATTCTCTCTGCAGCCATGTTGATGACGTCACTCTTCACTGCTGATTTGACGTAACTCATCCCGTTGCAAACTTTTGCTTCCTTCCGTTGCCTATTGGGAAAGGGAGATAAAAATTACTGGGCATATCAAAGAAAATACGATGCAGGGCCTACCGTGGAAGCAACAGTCATTCCCAGAAGCCCAATCACACGGGCAGGCAATGTTCGGCAAACAACGGGCAGGAAATGTTCGGCAAACAACGGGCAGGCAATGTTTGGCGAACAACGGGCAGAATCTCACTGAAACTGAACATTCAAGGTGATATTGCACGAGACGAAGAAATTTTAGGGTCACATCAGACGGGTAGCTCATCGTTACATACTTTCCATTTGAATATAAAATAAAATCTGCAAGGCTTGGAGAGCCATAGCTACTAGAATAATTTCGCAAAAGTTAGAAAGGTTCAAGCACAAATTACTTATTGTTGTCCTTATAATGCCCGCTGTTCATGAGGTAAAGTTTCAGTAGTAGACAAACCGATCAGCAGGCCAAATTCCAAGTAACAAGAACACCTTGTATGGAGGGTGGATGCAAGAGATGTTGGAGGGTTCGTACAAGCGATATTTGAAGGTTAGTCGCATGTTGATGGCTTGCCAACTGATACTTTACCAATATGCGTAAAGATATGGGAAGTTACACACTGCAAAACAATATTTGGTCAACACTGGATCATTCTAGGGAATGTTTTATAAAAATATTAGTTTAATTTACACGTTTTTTACTACAAGTACCATAAAATTAAATGTATTTATCTTGCAAGGGGTAAATAAACCGATCTGGAGCCTTCAGAATGGCATGGAATCAACTCCCTTGAATAGAATGTGCTACCCGCCGGCCAGAGCCCCCCCCCCCCCTCACCGCACGAGTAATACGGGCTCGAGAGGGCGAGTGTGAAGATTTTTTTTTTTTACTCTTCAAATCACTCTAGTCCCACGAGATACTTTTTTTTGTCGGCTTGAAGGAAATTTTTCACATCGTGAGATTGTACAGAGACACAACTTTTTTCTGTATGATAATTATAATTAACTCGGCGGCAACAGCACCCAGTGGCTGCAGCAAAGCTACTCAGTTTACATACAAACAAGTGAAGACCTTCAGCAATATGGATGTCAATGATATAGGCAAGTAACTGCCTATATTTGGTGAGACATGACCTTTATTAATGGGTTTAAGTTGCGCATCCAATCATTGTCAGAACGTGATTAAAAAATATCAAGGTTTTTACAGCCCGCAGAAAATATAAACTGGCCCGCCATCAACTGATGGGATAAAAATCGGTTTTGATTGGAGAAGCAGGGCACTGGGAATGACGACAATGGGAACGTTAGCTCTATCATTTTCAATTAAGAGCAAAAAACCCAAGAATGCGATGATTAGTAATAGGCGGCTGTCATAATGATCAGTGACAAAGAGAAGTGTTTGCACGATTTGTGAGACGCTATCAGATGAATTGTGAGGGAACTAATTCCAATCTGCCTATTAAAAGAACTAAATTACTCACCTAAAAACATTTTTTTTTTTTCAAATGGCGAATGGATAAAACAGCTTTTCAAAAACAATTATGACTTACAGATGAGTTCGTCAGTCTTGTCGCCACAGTCGTTGTCGCCACCACACATATACGTGAAGGTAAAGGTTATTTAGATTGCACCCTCAAGTGTGCAACCCATAAGCATTGGCTTGTGCTGCGAATATAGGCCCGCTGGCCCCAGAGGAGTAAGTGCGGCTGCAGCCGACCACGGGTCACCAAGAATTATTATGGCGCCAATTTAACGGAATGTTTAAATGACCCGCGACCCCCATCCTTCCCCCACCCCCCTCATCTCTGAGAAATGCAAGTTCCACCACGGCGCTCTGCACGCACAACTGCCGAGTCAGCACTCCTAGATCAGTAAAGAGCTCGCGTGCCTGGGATGGCCTCGAACCAGCTACACAAGGTGTTAGAGCTGCCAGCGTAAGCATGCGGCTACAGCGGCGCAATTACCTTTGCAACTAAACTCTCTGCTTCGGCAGCCTGGCTATGGAGAAAAAAATATGAGCAAGTTTATTTCGATGAATAACATTTTTATCTTTCTTTTTATTTTTGAAACAAACCAGAGTACTCTGACAGCACATACCTTCGCCAAGCAATTCAACTATAAAGAAAAGTTTAAACTGGCGCTGAAACCATGATTTCCTCTGTATCAACACCATTTGGACCATTTGTATCAACATCATTTGGACCTTCTGATAGTATAAGATGCTTCGGCCATATTTTTGAAATCCGTTCTTATTCCTTTTTTATGATGCTGCTAACATTATGACACACATATGTAAAACACACGAACGGACCAACCGATCATCACCAAAATTTGATCTCCTAAATCTTTTAGTAAGGAAGTAACAATTCCTGTAAATTTCTCAAATATCCACCCTTGGCATTTTAAATTACTGTGCTACCCGCCTATGCTAGCAAGCATAAAATCAATTACAGCGACAAACGAATAAAAAATAGATCATCAGAAAAATTTGGTAATTTACATTTCGTATCATACCTAACAACTCATGTAAATTTCATGAAAATCCGTTCGTAACTTTATTAGTTAGTTATGGTACTATGAATAAATAGGCAAACAAACACATCAACGGATTTTCACCGAAATTGAATCATTTATTACCGTCAACATACCTAACAATTCCTGTAAATTTTGTAAAGATCCATTAATAACTTTTGGACTTATCTTGGTGACACACGAAAAGACAGACAGACAGAAAAATGAACAGACAGATAAACACGACAAAAACATAACTTCCTTGGCTGCCGTAATCTCACAGGTAGCACCAAGCCTTACCGAAACCACCACCACCACCGGGGCAGTTCCGCTCGTCACTTCCATCGCCGCAGTCGTCGTCTCCGTCGCAGACGCAGAGCTCCGTGACGCAGCGGCCGTTGTTGCAGGGAAACTCACCACGTGAGCACGATCCTGTCCAGGGTAATAGTTATTTCAACATGGACACAGAGAATAACTCTATTATCATTATTCTTTTGCAAATAAAATTACATCTGCAATATTTTGTACCAAGAGACATGAACTTAAGGTAAAGGCAAAGTCAACTTGACCGCACCCGATACTGGGAAGCCCACACGCACAAGTTTGGCTGCGGATATAGGCCCACTGGCCCCAGAGGAGTAAGTGCGGATGCAGCCGACCACAAGACTTCAAGCACTATGGCGCCATTTTAACGGAAGGTTCAAATGAGGAAGGCAAGTACCTCCGTAGCGCATTGCACGCCCGCAACTCCTGAGTCAGCACACCTAGAACAGCAATACCGCAAGAACTGACCATATCCAGTCAATTTTTTTCATTGTTCGCTACTTTCTTGGTGCTGCGTTTTAAAACTAATATTTGCATTTTGACTTACAGGAGGGAAATTTTGCTCTCCCAAGCTCATGATGGCAGAGCTTGCTTCGATTTGATAGAATATTAAACCTACAAAAATGATGCCTATTCTGCAGCATCACCGGTACCGCAAACAAAACCAACTAAAGCTTTAGTATGAAACTATTGCGGTCATTTTAAAGGCTGGGTACTCCAGCACTACATATTCTCCAAGCCATATAAGACAGAAAGAAGCACCTTTGCAATCAGTTTTCTAACTTCCTAGAATGCCCCGATTTTTCTAGCCATGTTCATAGTACAGGAGCCGGTAAGGAACTGATTAAATTTTAGCTGTGTACCTATTTGCCACAAATACTACTAAATCTTACAGAATAATTGTTAATTAAAGGATTTTGTATGTTTTGATTTCTTTTGAGCGCCCTACGTAATTATCTCTTAACCGTGTCCTCATTTGTTCATGAGATATTTATTAGATTAGGGAGCTTTCGTTTTTCATTCCTCATAAAGTTTCGTAGAAATTTTGAAAGTTTGAACTTTCCCAGGGCTCTATAAAAATATATGCATTTTTTTCTTATTTTATAAGCATCGTTCCGATCCTTATGCTCTTAACTGTACAGTTAATGCTACGGATGGATAGGTACCTGGCATATTATTCCGGGACAGTTTCATATTCGATGGTACCGATGGAGAAGCATCAACGACGCGCGAACAGCGTCCTGTTAAAAATTTCTCCCCGCAATCGCTTAGAATGGGTGGCCTGGCCTACCCCGCTATGCTTATAAAAGGAAGCCCAGAAGTAACTGACTCTTTTAATTATTATAATTAATAATTATTACCTCCGCCAAGGAGGTTATGTTTTGTCTGTCTATTTGTTTGTCTGTCTTTCTGTCACCAAGATAACTAAAAAAGTTATGAACCGAGTTGGACGAAATTTACAGGGATTGTTAGTTATGTTAGGAGAAACAGATGATTCACTTTTGGTGAAGGTATGCCCATCCGTTTGTTTGTTTGTCTGCCTCTTTTTTCTCAATGCCATAACTAAAAAAGTTATGAATGGATTTTTATAAAATTAACATGAGTTGTTAGGTATATAACAAAGAGTAAATGACCACACTTTTTTATAATCCATTCGTTCATTCGTTTGTCACTGTTTTTAATATAATGCTCGTTAGCACAATAAGTAAAAAATTAATAAATGGATCTATATGAAATTCATAGGGATTGTTGGTAATGTTAAAAGACTTAAATGATTAGATTTTGGTGCAGATCGTTCTATTCGTTTGTATGACTCATAGCGTTTGTTAGCAGTATAACTCAAAAAGTTATGAACGGATCTTCAAGAAAATTGCAGAAGCTTTTATTACTATCAGAAGGCACAAATTATTAGATTTTGGACTTTATACAAAGAAAATTATGGTTTCAGAGCCAATTTGAATATTTTGCTACCGTTGCCTCGCTTGGCGGAGGTATGCATTCTCAGAGTGCTCTAGTTAAGTATGTTATTAATTATTATTAATTATTTTCAGACATACAGTAGTGTTAATAAACCCTAAAAGTGTTAGTCTTTCAAATAATATTAAAAAGGTCCGTTACTTTGGGTCGTGCACCCTCTACAGTAAATGGGTGGTAATATTGAGCAGACTTACCGGCCTGCAACCTCGTGCCAGAAGGTTTTCGGGGTGTCTGCTCTGTAGCTCTGCAGAACATCAGGACGGCGACCACCAGTAGGGCGAGATGTACCTGAAGAGACAGAGAGCATAAAATAAGACAACAATCCACCATATAATAGTGTACGGTATATCTGATGCTTGGTAGGTTTCCCTGTCTTGAGCATAAGCAACAGACAGACAACCGTGAACATCATGCCCAGAAAGAACAACCTTTAAACATGTCTATAAGGAAGAATCCTGAACACAATGTCTACTAAGAACAATTCTCAAAACCTTATAAAGAAAAATCCTGGACGCTATGTTTATAAAGAACGCCAGCCCTTAGCAACGTTCAACAAATTGTTTTCACAATGCAGGTAACTGCCGACCTCTGGCATAATAGGCATTTTTTTCAAATAAGAGTATAACATATACTTAATGCTGTCAATTTCATGATGTCAGCATATAAATGGGTCATCGTATTTTTATAAGCAGTCTTGCTTCCCGCATCGATAAGCCTTGGAAATTGTTCTAACCACTGCTTTGCCCCCAAATCTACTCGGACTGCATATCACACAAGTCCGGCCAAATCCTTTCCGAGTGTCAGTAACAGTGCCTTAATTTACATATACGGTGATAGAATCTAGAATATACTAAATGGCTAGACGTTTTAATTTTCGTAGTATTGGAAAGAAATCGCGACGCGCAAATCGCCTGTAATAAATACATTTAAAAACGCAAAACTTTTGAATCAAAGATGCAGTGAAAGTCACACAAAAATTCAAGCAACTAGAGCTGATAACGATCAAATTGAATTACATTCGAATATACATTTGGCCACGAGCAGAAACTACAGTCGCTATACTTACAGGTCTCATTGTGGCTGGATCACTTCACGTAGTTACAACGATTTCTTATTAGCGCGGGTCTGCGTTGCGTTGACGGACGGCCACTTGAACTTCCGCTTGAGGTGTGGCGAAGAATTTCAAGTCTGATCTTCTTGACTTCTTGTAGAATTTAAGTTCTTGACTTGAGGCAGCGCTTCTCCTGAATGTGCAGAGTTGAGTCTTGGCTCTCTGTGCAGAGGCTCCGTTGGATGTGTCCAACAAGGGTTGAGCTCGCGCTTTAAATACAGTTGGCACTGACCTTCAAAAGGCGCAAAAAAATGACCAAGGATTACATAACAAGCAACCGGTTGGTTATTGCAGCATGATAGGAAATAATGAGTTCAGCCTTACCCTGCCAAATTATTTTTGCACCCATTTGCTGAGCCAGATGTGTCCTCCTTTACCTCTCGTTGAGGTCGAACCAAGGGCGTAAAGGATCCGAACCAACAGTTGAGCAATTTGAGTGCATAATGAAATTTGTTTCTCGAATGTTTTGTCTATTTTTCGCTGAAATTGTATTTTAAAAATAAATTATGTGCTTTGGTTGCTTTAATATTGCACTAACGAAAAGAATAATATAGTGGCAAACGCAAATTGTAATTTTTTTTACAGACCAAGTTAATAAGAGTAAGTGGGTTGTGCACATACTGCACGATAATTTTGCTATATGTCACACGGGTTTAAAAATGCAAAACTCTAAAATGGCTGCCAAAGATTTATACCCGTGTTACAGACAAGTATTATGCGACAGCTGCTGATGCCCGTGCTTGCGACCTAGATGTTACTCATTTTCGCATGGGCGGCCGCCCTCTATTGCACTTGCTTTATGCAAGTGCACTCCGCACCAGCTTATGTTGAAGGCAAGTGCTATAGAGTGGCCGTCGGTGTGAAAGTGGGTGGACCAGGTACAACATCTGGTCCTGTGAAGAGCAAAACAAGTACTTTGTGGTGACAGTCAAAATGAGAATCCTTCCCCGTACTTACCCTTGCCTCTCGCTGCCGGACTGCTCCACGCAGTGTAATTCTGTTACCAGCGCTGTCACCGTACGAAAACTCGAACCGGTTCCCATTAGCACCCGAGCAGAGTTGCTGTCACTCAGCCATGGAAACGGCTGGATAAATTTGGCCCACAGAAATTTAAGGTAATAGTTACACCATTTCTGTTTCTTTTGCTCTGCTACAAGGAATTACTCTCGTTTCTCGTAATATTTATCTACATGACGTCTTGTGCTTAGGATATTGAGGCGTCCAATTAAGGTATTCAATCCACGTCTGGGATTGGACAGAAAAATCTAGGAAATTTCCAGGTTCCGAATTTTTAAATTTTAGCATTTTTCCCTCTAAAATACAAACAAGGTCTGTTGACATAAGTGCAAGTGTGAATATCATTCTCCCTATGTATGGTACTGGTGCATTCTATACGCAATACCGTAATAGCTTCCATTTATTCCCTCGTAAAATATATAGTACCTATCATCTAGAAACAGGCATAGTAACCTGCGGAAATAATATCTATGACCGGCCGGCATGTCGTCGTCGGTTCAGCCATCGATTTCGATGGATCTGGAACTGATGGAAGGTCAGTCGTGTCCCTCGCGCACACCACGTCGTCTCAAGTGGGCCTGCTTGTGGCTATGCAGACCTATCCGAGAATGACAAACTCG